>VDFB02227419.1:0-12281 GCA_007258455.2 Sequoia sempervirens | reverse complement strand
GTCAATATGTTTTGGAAAGGACCATTGCTAGACCTTGGTGAAAGATTTTGATCATGCTTTTGAATGAATTCTTGAGATATGTCCTCTAGCTCATAAGGTGATGTAGAGACATTTTCAACATGATCATAGGTCGATGGATTGTGCATTATGTCAATAGGATCAAATAATCCTAACACTCCTTGAAATAGATCACTAAAGAGTGGCTCTTGATGTATGGTGATTTGATCATCGGATGGGGTGGAAACATCTTCAAGGTGCTCAGTGATGGATTGATCTTTCTCCTTGTTCTCAATAGTCATGGTGGAGAGATTGCCAATGCTATCATTGCCCCCAATAGTGATTATCTTTTGATCAATCAGGTCTTGGATGAGTTTCTTGAGTCGAACACAATCTGATGTTTTGTGTCCCTTTATTCTATGATAATCACAAAGGTGCTTCTCATTATACCCTGGCGGTTTTATGGTTGGTTCTTGATAGTTCACATAAACGGGGATTTTGATGAGATTTTCTTGTACCAATTGTTGTAGGACTGATTCAATTGGTCTCCCAAGTGGTGTGTATTTTCAATTGTTTCCTTGTGAGATTTGCACTTTAAATTGACCTTGTGGTGATTGATTTTGGAGGTGTGGTGATTGATCTTTGAGATGTGGTGATTGGGTTTGTTGTTGATGTTGTTGATCTTGATATCTGACTTCTTGCCATTGGAGATGTTGTTCTTGATGCAATTGTGGATATAACTCAATGCTTTGATGGCATAGTTCAGCCAATGGAGGAATGTATTGATTTTGGAGAGAATATATCTCTTGGCTCAATAATACAATTAGTTTGGCATGTCAAGCAAGTTGTTCTAGCAAAATTTGATCTTGATTTTGACTCCCTTGATTTGGCTTTTGTTCAAGTAGATTTGGGATGTACACTTGTGGTGTTTGAATGGGATCACGAACAAACCAATTTTGGACATTGTTCTGACTTGGGATGATGTTCAGATTTGGCATGATAGGTTGAAATTGAACATTGTCTTGATTTAGGTAACTTTGATTTTGCATGGTGTTACCTTTCCTTGGAGTCGTTAACATCTTGTTTGGACTCTGAACAACATTTGTGTGATTTGCAAACATATCTATCCCAAAGTTCGCCGAATTCATGTTTGGTAAAGTTGTACTTGGTACATTCACATTTGTCATGCATGGATTTGGTGGGATGATGTTGTTCATTTGAAGGCTCATGCATTGATTGTTCGGGTTGATAGACTTGTAGGTTTGGACTTGGATTTAACATTGGGAAAGGTGTTCCAATCTTGATTTGGGCATACTCACATTTGTTGTACCATTGAATTTTGTCGAAGGTAATGATCCCATGTACGGTTTGTATAGATGTGAGTGTTGAGAATCAATTGATGTTGTAAGGCTTTGATAACTTATTTGACTTGGGTTACTCATGATGTATGGATCAAGTTTGTATTCCATGTTCCTCTTGTGTTTTGACCTTGTTGCAAAAGTGACCTCTAAGGTTCTTAGGACTAATGACGAGATGAAGGATGAAAGGTGTAAATGATATGAGTGATGAACGTTTAGGAACTTTGGATCAATGCTAGACTCAGGGTTTGATTTTGATTGGTTGATTTGGATAGTGAACTTGTAAACCCTAAGATGTTGGATGTGATCCTAGGATGAAATTGTTCAAAGGATTGCTGATTTAATTAGAGTTATGAGAAAGGATGCATTCCCATATGCCTAACTAAACAAGGTGATTTTTGGTTTCGATGGTTTACCCAAGTCTAGAATGATGTTTTCAAAGCTCTAAAGTTGTTTGGGAGATGGATTTTGATAAATGTTTGGAATGGATGAAGTGTTTGATGTGATCCTAAATGAACCTAGGAAGGAATTGTTTACTAGGCCAAGATAGTGAAGAACATGCTTTTCTCTAAGAGTAATTCAAAATCAAAAGACCAATGTTTTGCATGAAAACCATAAGATCAAAAAGATGCCAAGCACATATGTGGGGTCCAATTGATTTAATCTTTTCTTAATGAATTATTTTTACCACAAACACACTCTTGATTGGTTTTCAAACTAAATGTTCAATGTCTCAAATTCGTCTCATTTCACAAGGTATATTATGCGAAACTTTGATGAATTTAAGGCAAAGATTACCTATTGTTTAACTTTAGGGGGCAAATTGAGATGTAAAATCAAGTGTTTAGAAACCTCTAAGGATGTAATCCCAAGGGAAAGCAATAACACTAGAATTTGGTCAATGGTAATTTGCCTCCTAAAGGGTTTGAAATTTTGAGAATAATGTTGAATGTTTGTTCGCAAATGTTTTCGAATAAAGCACTGTGTTTTCAAGCAATGTAACACCCTAGCTCAATTGGTACATTTTTCTTAGTGGGCTTGCCTCATGCCCTTCGTAGTAGAAGAGATGATTTTACATGCAACCAAGGACAAAATATAAAGGTATGTTAAGAATGAAGTCTTAACCTCTATATTTCAACCAAGATCGGACATGGCAAGTAACTTCTTGGAATCAAAGTTCCAATGCACCACTTTGATAAACTCGTTGGATGGACTAGATGGCAACTACAAACAAGGTTCTTAATGACACAACATCGGGGACATGGCACCTTGCGAGTGTCCAACAAGCCACTAAAGGCTTTAATCAATCCTACTAGGGGCTCTTATACATTTTACGGTAGTACCCCGTTCTGAAAGACACTGTATGGCTAAGGCCTACATACCATGAGGACTTGACAATTTAGTCTTATCCATTTATATACCGGCCCGAATGAAAAAATGGTTGGAGTCGCCTTCGAGTTCTCCTTTCAGATGTGTCTCTTAAGCAGGACCCTCTAAAGGTAAACAATAGCGAGCAAGCATATCCATAGTTCGATCGACCTTCGTTTAGAAACAAAGGGAGAACACACGCGATATACCTAACTCACACTCGTAAAGTGTTTTGTTCAATTTTAAAACCCAAACTGAAAATGTGGAGGCAATCTTTTATGCAACTTAATGTCATCAAAAAGGCTTTTGGTTCTCAAGATCATCGTGAAGCGCGAGAGAAGTGCATACACCTTTTTAGATGAGATTACTTTGAATAAGAGATTACAAAACACGAAAAACACATGTTCATTTTAAGCCTCAAAGCAATGATGAATTCATTTTAAAGCACCAAACTTGAGTGTGAAATTGCTTTGTTCAATTTTTAAATTCAAAAACCAACTTTAGTAAAGTTTGTGTCCTAAAGTTCATTTTAATCCCTTTGTCATAAAAAATGGAAGTGTTCTTTTTAGAATCCAAAAAGATTTGAGTTGATCTAAAACAGAAAACTAAAGCATAAAATAGAAGCCTTAAGCATTTAAAAATGCTTTGTTGGTTTCAAGTTCCACTGTTCAGTCTTCTTTAACTCAAATCTGCTTGATAGTTTTTTGAATTCCTTCGCTTGCTACACTGTTATATTTTTCCACCAATTCTTTATGCAAGCCCTTCCTGCAAATATTACAAAGCTAAATCTTAGAGATGAGATTTATTTCAAAGGATTAATGACAACAATGCATTATGAAAAGAGTTACCCATGACAAACCCCTGTCATGCAAAGTCTATGAAAAAACTAATTACTAGACAACTCTTATAAGTGGCTATTTGATTAAATGACAACTTAATAAATCCTTTCAAAAAATTTCAAACAAATTAACCAAATCTTTGCACCCTCTCTGATCCTCAATGCAAAATCTGAGAGGATGTTGTTGATGTCCATGAGGGTAAATTAATGATGCCTCTTCACCTGCTTTAAAGACTTTATCATTGTGTTAGATATTAGTGCACAATTTAATAGCCATAATAAAAGATTAGTCAAATAAAGAACATCACTTCAAAAAAAATTCAAAAACATTACGTGAAAGAGAAAATTGGAAGTTCTTTATTATGCTTGGATGTTGTTGACGTTTTGTGAGGGCAATACTATAACATATGGTGGGAAAAGAAAAAAATGTCAGTAAATTAATAATGACTCTTCCCCTATGCACAGATGGTAACTACTCCCAAAAAATTAAATGCATTTTCCCCTAGAATCATGACTAATGTGTTGGCGCCCAGATTTGTATTCACACCCCGCGATGCTCAAAATACCTCTAGTAGTAGCCTGGAACCTCAACATTTGATCTTTTTCATTTGGGATTAGAAATTTCCAAACAAATGCATTTGGCAGGCATAGAGTTTATTCAACTAAAAGCATCTGCATTTAATCAGCGTCCCTATTTCAACCTTCGCATCATTGGAAGCTTTTAGATAGAATGAGTAAAGGTAGCTGTCTTTCTCATTAATGTTGTAGCCTCTTATTAACATTGTCTTCTCAACGCATGCGCATACCCTTTAATGTCTTTCTTTTCAGTGTTCTTATCGCTTGTGCCAGTGGGAATGATGCCAGTGTCAGAGGTTGTAGTGACACCCTCTAAGATCTATCAATTTTCATAAGGTAAAATGCGTTAATGAACTTGAATATATTCAAAGCATATGAAGAAGAAAAATAAACATGCGCTGGCCCAGCAATAAATATGAGCATGACTAGAAGAAGAAGACACATTTATCATTGAGCTGTGATAGGCTTGACCGCATTTTATAACATGATATCATAAAGTAGAAAAATGTAGATGCGTAGACAAGGTAATGAACTATTGACAGAAAGCTTTAGAGAGATGTTAGCTCATGGAATGCATTGATTGTAGGATACGCACAAAGACAAGCAATGCCACAATGATTCTTATAGTGACTGTAAGTGAAATACGATGCACTAGATCTACTGCATTCAATGAAAAATAAATGGATAGCGACAAAAATGCCTCATAGAAATGTGGTCTCATATAATGTGAAAAAGAAATCACGTCCACCATTAACAACTACCACCTTTCAATACTGTATAAACCAAGGAGATATATGCAGGCCGCCAAAGATAAAAAAAGTATGTAAAGAAACTCTCAGGCTAATGCATTTAGTAGGTGTAAAGAAAAATTCCCTAACCATTCCCAGCGTCAGAGAAATAAAGTAGTGGGTATAGGCGAGAGTTTGATGGGTAGACATATAGCAGTTTTAGTGTTTTGCAAAAAAGTTGTGGCATGCGTGGCATTCCATGCTGCAATTTCTTGTTACACTAGCTAAGGATGAGTAGTTTTGATAGTCAATGCCCAAGGTATTTCGAAGGATGTCCACCATCAAACAACTATAGTTTCTTTACTTTGAACCGTAACTCAGATCATCAGACTAGGTTGATGTCTAATCCAATAATGCGAGAGTCAGCTTTGAATGCAAGCTCATTTACTGCGCAATGGCCAAGGAAGTCATCTTACAAGGCTAGTCACTTTGTCGTCTCTTTCTCCATGTAATATTCCTAGGTCTGGATAGAGCCACTACCTAGACCTCTTGGTGCACCTATGATGGGTGGAGAATGGAAAAATTATAGGTAAGACAGGGAGAGCGTCCATTCACAAGGGGAATTGTGAATGGGCAAAACAAATTTATGAAACAGCACAGCTAGAGGAAGATGCGACAACTGGGAAATATGAGGACAAACACTACAACCTCATGTCATCAACGGGGTCTTCTCAATTGGGACAAGCAAGTATCAATCTTACAGATTGTATAAGAGCCATAACTCCAACCTCCCTTTCTCTACCTCCTAAAAGCTGTATCACTGGGACCAGATGAATATCAACACCACAAATGAGATTTTCTTGCATGAACAAATGCCTGTTGAAATTCCTATTTAACAAATGAAGAGCGGTGCAGGAGAATATGAGAGTCGTTCCTGACCCTCAAATACTCCCTGTCAACATTAGAGGAAACCACAATCAATCATTTGACTAAAATCTACAGAATCAAATTTAAGAGACATCAACATTCAAGGAAAAAGGCATGCAAGGAGTGAGAACGGGAAACAACATCATTGGAATACAGTAATACAACCAATAAGCATAACATGTGAAATAATGAACAAGATATATAAAGAAACACAAGGAATTATCAGCTAATGGTTCTTTCACAGCCTCCCCTAAATCAAATTATAGCAGAAAGCATTTTCTGCAATCCAAATAAAGAAAAACAATTTAATATTTCTCAGATCTGAACATCCATATTTTAAAACAGTCAATGCTTTTAGAACCACACATAAATGTTTCCCAAAATAGCAACCCTCCTTCTAGTGCCAGTATGTGAGCATGATTTTTGCTTGGTTATCAACACAACAAACTAAGTTAGCCAAAAACAATAATCAAACTCCTTATGAAGTTCTTAATCACATCAAGACAAGGGAACATGATAAAAAAACATTACAAAGAGATCATAAACATGTAAACCTATCTAAAATGGATTAAACCTTCACTTCATAAGTGGATTGGTGCTTCTTTGATGTGGAAAGAAGCCCTTTCCCAATCCCAATCCTTGATCAAAGCTTAAGATGATGCAAATGCAAATAGGATGAAGAGCAAGATGAGTTCTCAAACCAAGAGAGTAACCTTGCATAAAAGTTGTGGATGGATGAATAAGGATTAAGGCCTTCTTTTATAGATTTTCTTGATGAGAGATTGTCCAAATGGGTGAATGTGGGACTAAAGATCCACCAATGAGAAGAGGACACTTTTCAAGTGGTGATAGGTCAATGGATGTGCAAGATTTGGGAAGTGTGCCCATGAGAGGGAGAATTTGAATTCAAATTTGGCAATAAATTTAGGGAGGGGGACAAGAAAAAGAACAATAAATGCAATGTTGGAGGGACAAATCAACTTGTCATGATTTTCAAATTTGAGGAGCCATTGGTGAAAATGAGAGTTTTAATAAATCAATAAATTGATTTATTTGTGCAAGTCAGCATATCTAAGAGAATGCAAGTGGGTGAGATTAGCATTTAATCATGGTTAGATTAAATTAATGATGATGATTAGGATGATTTGAATTTGACTTGATTTAGAGATTTAAATCAAATCAAAGAGAAATATGAATTGGATTTCAATTAAATAAAGTTTGATTTATTTAATTAAAGGGATGATGATAGGATCAAGTTTGATTTATTTGATTTAAGCTGATGACTTTAGGAGATTGATAAATAAACTTGATTTATTTGTTGAATGGAATATGATTATGCATGATGCTAATTTTGTGTGTCTACACCTATGTGTAACTTATATAAGTAGTAATTTGAGATGATGCCCCATGGTGTATGGATGAGTTTTTAATTTAGCACCTCTAAGATATAATGAAGATCTCAGATGATAAGTTGGTATTTTTTTGAATTGATTTATGAAGGATTTAAAAAATATATATTAGTAGCAACCGAGGGGCAATTTTTACATTGGTATCAGAGCAACCAGGTTCAAACGCTGGACCTATGAGGCTCAATTGACACTGGGTTAAATATGTTGACTTACACTACCAACTGACCATAACCAAGTTGATCACTTGAAATGTACATAATTGTTTTGAATATCTTAAATGGACTTTTAATCTCCTATGAAAGGATGGCTAGTCCTAGCAAAAAAAACACTTGGATAGGTGCAAAAGGGAATTTTGGTATATGAATTGAAAATGAAAATTAGAGTGCATAGCGGAAGGTTAATGAATTTCATGATTGCTATGGCCCCTAAATCGCTAGTTGGATTTGATTTTCCCCCTTGTTATGTGGGAAATTTCATGGCATAATTAAGAGTATTAAGATATCTCCTCATGATGTAATCATGAATGGATATGAATGTAAAATGCAAAGAATATTTAAAGGCGTAATTTGGAAGGTTATTCTATATCATGGTTTCCATTTTCCCTAATGTACTTGTTAGATTTTATTTGTACCCCTTGATAGGTTGAAAATTTTGTTGCATATTATGGGTTTTAAGAATCCTTACCATGGTAGAAACATAAATTGTGAAGAACACAAACTACAAATATATAATGGTCCAAGTTGATGGGTTTGTATGTGTTGAAGACAAGGAAAAAATACCCTTAATGTGCAATTTGTAACTACCTTAATACTTGATGACATAGTCACAAGTTTGGGATGAGCTTATACGATAATTGGTAGGATATGAAGAAATGTAATTAGTAACTTTCAAGGAACACATAGAGTTGTAATTGTAAGGGTTTTGTGATGCTCAATTTGAGCTAGAAATTAACATCAGTAGTGAGGATAAGGGGTTTGAAAGAAATTAATGTGGCTAGTAACCCAAGGTTTTGAAGAAACTTACTTATACAAGTCCTTAAATTGGACCATAAAACGTTCAAACATGACAATTATTGAACAACAAATAGTTGAATCCCAACTATTAGACCAATAAATTAACAAAAATAACATCCTAATAAGTCGAGAGGACTTATCCTAAGGGAGTAAGGATGTCACATCCACTCGTTAGCTACCTCCATGATGGATGGTTGTGGGGGAGAACCAATAAAATAAATGTAACTAAGTCTCACAAGAGACCATGCGCATGTGGAGGAAATGTTGACCAAGGGTAAACGAGGTGTCATGTCATTAGTAAGGCATGGCATCCTCACCATTTGCTCCAACTTTTACTTGAAATAGGAGGCATATTAATTGCAATTTTTGGGGGCTTGAGAAGAAATGAAGAGGGACAGTGTTAGAGAGGGAACCGCGCAACTTAGTATGGTCAAAGATCAATTCTAGCAACTGGAAGAATTGCCTACCTTATTGCTACTCATGCATGTAGAGATTTAGAGGTTTTGGAAATAGAAAAAGGTGAGAGCAAAATGAAAATGACGTGTGTGGAGGAGATGTCAAACTATTGCAAGATGAAGGTTAGTTTGGAACACAAAAGAAAAAGGAAGATAGATCTCAATCTTTCATTGACCTCATAAAAAGAGACATTTTGAGGAGAATGGAGGGAGAGGGCACAAAAAATTGCATAGGAGAGAGAGAGAATAGGTCGATAAGAGAAGTGGAAATTGTGGGAGAGGAGGAAGGATGAAGGAATGTGTGGAAGACATACGGGGATTGTGTTTACAGAGAAAATGCAAAGGGAGAAAGTGTGAAGGTGTGCTATTTTTCAAGGAAATGATTTCAGGAGAGATCCATTGGATAGAAGGTAGGAGGTGGAATAAAAATGCTGAGAGAGTCAGGGAAGGATGAGAGAAGCAAGAACAAAGAGTAAGTGTGAGGAGGAGAGCTCATGAACTAGTTATGGCATCCATTAGACATAAAGGATGGAGGAATTTTAGACTCAGAGGTGCCATAAAATGGGAGACATCGAAAGGGGCAACGCGGGAAAGGTAGCTAAAGGAGTAGTGTCAAACTAGAGAACATGGTAGATTTGAATGTCTACTTCAACATGCTAACGATTTATCCCTTAGAGTTGAGTACACTTCTTCCTGTTTACTACCAATAGTATTTTATTTTGAAATTTCAACTCCCACAGCTGAAATAAATTTGATATAATTGATTTGAGCTTATGTGAGAAATGGGAGTGTTATTCCCCTAATTTGTGCATGTTTCACATTTATTAAGGTTTTTTCAGACCATTCAGGTGTCAAGACATGCTTTATTTTGTGTAAGAAATTTTGTTAGACAATACCATTGCTTTGTGCTTATCTTTTACTTTGCATTATGTAGTTTGGCTAGCTTTTATTGCTGGAGGGGATTGGATTATGTTCATGCTACTTTGTATGATGGCATAATAAGGGTATTAAGAATCCACCTCACACATGGATGGGTATAAGCTTAAAATGTAGGGAGTTTCCTTGGTATTCCTTAATGATCGAATAAGCCTACTTAATTGAAATATCTCTAATGTCAGCTTAAGAGAATGTGATATGAGTGGTAAGCCACATTGTGAAAAATATGACTATATTAATGGGACCTAAATGGGAGTTGATCAAAGGAATTTGAAAGTAAACATGTATCTAACTCTTAAGGTAAAGTAGAGTTATGATAGGAGCTTTAATTTATGATTGCATGTCACTAGAAGTACACTACATTGAACACATTCTTAATGTTGCAAATTGACACTCTTGTCAACCCACTTTAGATTTAGGGGCAAGGGTATGAGTACCTATCAAAGAAAAGTGTTTTATAATTTGATGATGTTAATAATGAGTTAAGAGATAAACTATTTGTAACCATACTATATAACATCTTTTGGTATCTTATTGCTTATCGAGAAGGTTATATTTAGTTATATGTTGTAAGAGGTAATATTATATTTTGTGAGTTAGACTATTTTAGAAGTATGGGGGGTATGTGCAAGCTCATCATGGAAAAAATAGGCCCTTAAGTGGAGAAAAATTCAGAAAAATCAGAGTTAGGCAACTTGACATAAAAATTTGAATAAGTTATCTATATTATTTAAAAAATATGTAAGAATATAATCTATAGAAAATTGAATTTAGTTTCTAAATTACTAGGTTTATTTTTTAAAAAAATCTATTTGGTGAAAATTTGAAATTTCAATGCAGTAGCACACTTAAATTTTAGGGAAAAATAAAGAGTCTAGGCATCTTTCTAACCACCTAAACACAATAAAATGATAATATTTTTTTATAATATTTTAGATATAAGTAGAGGACTCATGTCCCAATTTGATGCATATTTTTTGTAATTTTTTTCCAAGTAAATAATTAATTATGAATTTTTTATTACAACTTTTTAAAAATATAAAAACTCATATGTCTAACCACCTTAACTTGGTCAAAACTTCATGAAATTTTTTTTTGTTTTTAATCTATAGTATGCAAAGCATAGAATGTGATGCATGTTTTGATTCAAAAATGTGATACCGTTTGAAAGATATAGATGTTTTTCAATCAGCCTATCAATTAGGAATTTAGTTGTAATTCAAATAGAAAATGAATAATAATTATTTATTAAATTGAAAGTAAAGTATAATTTATATTGGTGGAAAGCTAAGAATCTCCTTTAAAAATCCTTTTTGTTTCATGAATTTTGGGTAAACCAAAGTCCTCGGCCACATACCCTACACATACCCATCATATCACCACTTTTTGGCCGATCATGATCCTGCACATACCCAAGGTTTCATCAAAAAGTAAAGAAATTTAGAATATATTATTATTGGAAGTATATCTTTGTATGATGATTCGATGTATATAGTGTTGTCAACTATCTAGAATTGACTTGTGTATTGACTCTGCTTAGAGCTAGTTTATAACTACTATGTTATTTCCTTTGAAGTTTCAATAATGTGTGTATGGCTTAGGAAGGAATATGTGTTCTAATAGAGATTTATGTCATTATCACTGGAAAAAAAAGGATGGACAACTAAGAGGGGGGTGAATCAGTTGTCACAGAATAATAAACTTTTCAAACTTTACTTAACTTAATCTTAGATTTGATGAATAATCAATTAACCATAAGCAATTAACACATAAGAGAGACAAAGAACAAGATTTTTTACGTGGAAACCCTGTTAGGGGAAAAACCAAGGTGGATGTTAGTCCACAAGATTATACCCTTTTAAAATTATAATTAAATAAATAAAGGGGAATGCACATGCATTTAGACACACTGCCTAGAGCTCACTGCTCAATTATAGAAGGGGCTCACTACCCAACAATACAGAATAGGATTAAAATCTAAAGGATATGAACTGAGAAAATAGCTTCTACACAAGCCTGATTAAAGTTCCAATTAAGCACACAAAAATCCTTCAAAAACTACTTCACACTTTGCTCGATCTTCTTCACACTCTGCTCTGGAATTGAATGATATTCACACATACACACATAAGAGCACACTCAACACCTTTTCAACACACTACACTGATGAAACAATCAATCTTATATATCTGCTACATGAGATTTCATCAGCAACTTTAGTTGGCCATGAAAATAAAGCATATTTTCAATGTCGGCCCAAATTTACAAATCAATTTTTAAATGCAAATCCACCAAGGTTAGCTACAACATAGTGGGGACAAAAATTAACAACTCCAACACAAAAGACTTCAATTAATTTCACCTCAAAGATCCACAACATGCTAACACCAACATGTCAGCCAAGAACAAGAAAGACCGAACATACTCAAGAAAAGATCTTCGACCACGAGCACACCAATCAATGTGGATGTACCACAAAGAGAGAGAATGATATAGAAACATCTAAGAGCACCAAGAAACAACAGAGAAACATCCGCTACAACCAATATTTCCAAAATCATAAAAAATTCACTCATGAACACTAAGAGAGACCACAAAAACACTGTCAGACCGCAACATGATCAAATCTATACGCAGACCTCTGAAACTTCCAGTAGATGATCTAGATACACCCAA
>VDFB02227418.1:65397-87032 GCA_007258455.2 Sequoia sempervirens | reverse complement strand
ATTACATTCTTGAACAAGTCTTACATCCCCACATTCAACTCTAGTACTACCCGACAAATTCTCACATAGCTGATCCATTCTCACCAAGTCTCTTGGCAAGGTAAAATTTGACTTATACTAACTCTATAAGTTTAATAATATACATTATAATAAAACCAATAAATTATATATGAAATAAATTTTCATATGTATCTTAGAGTGACTTACACATCTAAACTTCACTTTTTTTATGATGAAATTTTAGAAATATTTCATTTGAAAGAGTAATTTCAATCCATCTATGGATGTTATCTAATCTATCCTTTCCTAATTTTCTTAATCTTATCATTGGAAAACTTAGTTTCAACACTATGCTATCTTGCAATTGTTATCACTCCTCTAACTAATGTTTTAATACCATGAAAGAATCATAAAGAATAAGTTTTGAAACAAAAAATTACATAGGATTTAGTGTCAAAAAGTGATGTGTTTTATAATTTGATTAGTATTTATAAATGAAAGTTTATACACACATATAAACATGCAAAAAATTATGTACAAATGAAAGTTACATCAAATTAGCTTATTCATACCACATTTATGTGTGATAACGAAGTGATGTTTGATGGCTAGTTGAAATAATAAAGGGAGGGGAGTGAACATTATCATCTACATTCCTCTTCTAAATCATAATAAAATTCAATTGTAAGAAAATTTATCATATTGTGCTTCAAAGAACATATTAGAAGTTTTACATAACTTTTATAGTGATCTCAGAAAGTCTCCACTACTTTAAAACTTGTTAAAAATAGTAGTTTCTCTTTTACAAATTTTTTAAGTTGAAATAATTTTATGACATTAGATTATTTGACATGAGCCTATTAGGTATATTAATTACTAAGTACATGATGAATGAACGGTCAAAAATGAATTTGATAGGCTCCAAACATTCTTGATTCATTTTTTTTTGGAACATATCACATATAGTAGAAAATGGTAGAATATGCATGTTTTATGTGTATATGTAAATGACACATCTAGTAGATGTCAAATGTGTCAATTCCCTCACTTATATTTGTTGGAAGGGTCATTGAGGTTGTATACCACCCTAAACATTGGCTTTTCTATAATTTATTACATACTTCGTCTTATAGAATGTATATGTAAAATTTTCCAACCTTCAAAGTATGAGTGGAATCATGCTTTGAGTATGTTAGTCATTTAATCTATGATACATGTGAGACAAAATTAATTTACATCAATAAGAATGATCCAATTTAGACTACTTCATTTATTTTTCAATTTAAAAATTAATAGAAATAGATAAGATATATCATAACCTATAATTTTAAAATTATATGTATCAATATAAGGGAATTGGAAGTTAGACAAATATTCCAACCCATTACAAATACACTATGTATGATAAACTAACTTCTAATTTACATAATTTAATTAATTTTTAGATATAAAAAATAATTACATAACTATTAAAAACACTTTCAAGAAAAAATAAAAAACTTAATTTCAATTCATATTCAAATTGCATATGAATAAAACAAGTTGTTTACAAGTTGCTCAAATTTCATCAATCATATCAATTTTTATCTTCACAAACTTTTTTAAAATCATCATCATATGTATGCACCAATTTGAAATATAATATTTCTCTTTACTTTTGAAAAAATGACAATGTTTAAAGTTCACCAATCCACCACTAATAGAAGTATAGGTTTAAGACCACTCAATTATTCTTATTGGTAGCTTCTATATCCTTTTAGTAGGGTCTCTAAATGAAAAGGTAACACTGGTTTGATATGGTTTGATATGGTAAAAGTTTTTTTTTTTTTTTTTTTTTAATCTTTGTTTTTTATGGGCAGTTATTTTTTATTTATATTGTTAATTGTTTACAAATATTTTCTTCAAAGTATTAGTATGAGATCAAGATATTTTTTTGTAAGTACAATCATGATATAAGTATTAGCAGTTGTATTTAAAGGAGGTTCAAGGATTAGGTCATAGATATTAGTATGAGATCAAGACAAGTTTTTTTTAATTACAATTATGCTATGTATCTAAAGGATGCTCAAGGATTAGACCCATAGATATTAGTATGAGATCAAGACAAGTTTTTACAAGTACAATCATGATATAAGTACTAGCACTTGTATCTAAAAGAGGTTCAAACTTATAGAACATAGGTGTATGTGAATGTCATGTGCTGCAAATTCTAGTTATATGTGACTGGATTAAACAACTCATAATAAGTACTGAAATGTGATCAGTGGAAACTTTCCAACGAGTGGGATTCCTAGTCATGACACAGTCAAGCTGATAAGTGTGAGCCAATACAATAAGATTATAAATTGAAGGGAATATTGCTCCAATTAATATATAAGATGGTCTCCCGAACTGGCTTGAAACCGGATCGTTTGTTTGGGTTAGATTTGATTGCAAGTGCAATAGCCCCCAGAGGTCTTCTGGCTGCTCATATCACTGATATTACTCTGAAACAAAATGGAACCATGTAGACTCTCTGTTGTACTTTCAGTTTTCCTCCTTATCTTCGTCTTCCTTGTTGAAGTTGTTTCCGCAGAGCAAAAATCTGCTTATCATGCACTGGATGTTGCATCTCGGCTGAAGGAAGTGAGCTCTCCTCACGTGCAACTACAAATCACCAGCGGAAAAGGGGAGAAGTTGGTTTCTCCGTGGAGCGTGCAAATTTTCCACAGAGATGTTCTACTGATGGGAAATGTGAACTACGAGCAGAGGCTCAAAGAGAGGTTGGAAAGGGATTCGCGGAGGGTGAAGGCTCTGAACAGGCGGGTAGAGAGGATGTTGAATGGGAACGAGAAGGAAAGAATAGAGGGGAAGGTAAAGACTGATGATTTCGGAGCCGATGTGAAATCAGGCCTGTCAGTAGGTACTGGGGAGTACCTTATCCGTATAGGTGTGGGAACGCCGGTCAAAATGCAGTACTTCGTTGTGGACACAGGCAGCGACGTTACTTGGATGCAATGCAAGCCATGTTCTAAGTGCTACGATCAGGTCCAGCACTCTATTTACATTTCATAGTTAAAGAGTTAACAGTAATTTTATGTCTGATTTATATTAAAAAAAATTAATTTAATGATATTAGATCTTTACAATCTATTGAGATTGTTATTGTTTTTTTTGAATTTGATTGTGATATTTGGAATCACATTCTATAATTTTTCATCTCCTTGAACCTTAATGATAATGATCTGAACATTGATACTAAAAAAATCTTAACACAATGAATTCAAAAGCAACATCAATTTTTATTTTATTTTTTATTGATTAAAATTTATTTGAATGTTGACTTGATATTTAAAAGTCATTCAGGTGGACCCTGTGTTTGATCCATCCAAATCCACTTCATTCACCACAATTCCTTGCAATTCCCTGTTTTGCAATCAGCTGAATACATCGGCCTCATGTGACAAGAAGGGGGGTGCTTATATGGGATCTCTTATGGGGAGGGCTGTTTTACTGTGGGAGACTATATTGTGGAAAGACTAACGTTTGGTACAACAACAGTTGAAAATATGCCCATGGGTTGTGGGCATGACAACGAAGGGTTGTTCCAGGGAGCAGGAGGCTGGCTTGGTCTTGGAGCGGGTCCCTACTCATTTCCCACCTCACTCGGTTCATATGTCGCAACATTTTCTTACTGTCTGGTAGATCGAGGTTCCGGTAAAAATTTTACTAAAAAAATTGATTTATTATTTTTATACATAATTGAAAAAAATGATACACAAAGAGAATCTTATGGGTTGAATCCATGGAAATCTAATGTTTTTAACATAAATTATTATTAACTCTTTCACTGTTAAATGTTTAATTAGACGACAGGGGCACTCTGCACTTCGGCCCTGGGGCTGTCATCCGTGCCGGATCCGTCTACACCCCACTTCTCAGAAACCCGCGAGTGAGTACCTTTTACTATGTTTCCCTCAACAGTATTACAGTCGGCAGATTGGTGGTGTCTCTTCCAAAGAAGGTATCTCGATTCAACAAAAAGGGAAGGGGCGGGATAATAGTAGACTCGGGCACGATCTTCACGCGGCTACAGGTGGAAACTTACAAAGCCTTACGAGAAGCCTTCTTGGCGGGTACCACCGATCTTCCCCGGGCGAAAGGGAGGTCCATATTCGACACTTGCTACGATCTGTCAGGGAGTCAAAGCGTCAAAGTTCCTGTTATTACATTTCAGTTTTTGAACGGGGCTGATTTAACTCTCCCGGAAAAGAATTATCTGATTCCTATGGATTCCGTGGGGACATTTTGCCTTGCTTTTGCACCCGCTTCCAGTGATCTGTCTATCATTGGTAATTTTCAGCAGCAAGGCATTCGAGTCACTATTGACGCTGACCACTCTCTCGTTGGCTTCGCCAGCAACCAGTGTTAATTCACTGCCCAAAATAAGATGATGAAATCTACTAGTCGTTCTACTGGGTTCGGCTATACATAACAAGAGTTGCAGGGCAGCGAAGGTCCTGTCAGTCGAAAAATGTTAAAAATTGATGAGATTCATCAATGGCATTTGGGGCAATGCAGACCATAGTTTTTATATTAGAATAAACAAACTCATCTCCTCCAGTGCTCTTTGTGAACAAACTGGGGTATTGTCTAGAATCTAGATAATAGATGTTGTATCCTATATAATTGAGTGATATGATTAGACAGTTCATAAGATGAAATATTCAAGCTTTATGAATATGGAACTGCACCACACCAGATCAGAAGTATTCTATTACATTGTTTTGAATATGGGCAAATGGCAAAATTTACATATGGCAGTATCACTATATCTTCTAAATTTTATACTACATTGCTTGGTCTAGTTTTTCTATCGTAGTGTACTTGTCATAAGATGTGTTCAAATAGTCTCTCCAGGTTTCAAATTGGACATTGATCTGCAGATTTACATTTTCCTTTACTTTTGTATGAGCATTTCTCCTTTGTCCTGCTTTTGCCTACATCTAGGAATCTTCTTCTGCCTTCTCCTTTGTCCTGCTTTCACCTACATCTTGGAATCTTCTTGTGCCTCTAGCTATTCTCTTGTTGAGGATTTCTCTTTGATACAATCTTCTACCCAGTCATATGGGTTTTGCCTATAAAAATCCATTGTGTATGGGCCTAGGAATCTTTCCATTGAGTAGAATGTGCAATAATAACACGCAGAAACTCCATTCCTGATAAATTTCTCAGCATGAAAATTACAATCAATAAGTATATATTTGACCTGCAATATAAAGAAACAATCGAGAGGAACATAAGGTATTACGGATCATCATATGCATCTTAGGAACATTAAAAAAGGAAGTGTTAACTGAGATCATCAAGTGTATCTCTTGTCTTCCCTTTTCGGTAGTGCTAGAAAAACAGAGCTTGCAGTTCAGGTCATTGAGTGTCTTCACTGTGGATGTTACTCTGGATTAAAGAAAAGGGATTTTAATAGACAACTAATTGCTGAATGCAAATATGAAGGCAGAAGGCAATTATATTGGAGAACCATATATTTATATCTAAGGTTCAGGCAGGTAACCAGGAAGCAAATGAAGGATTATGGATAGAACTCTGCTTCTTACGATTCTTGAAACAAGGCTCTAGTGAGATCATCAGGCACCTTTCCTGATTTTGCTTCTTAGATATGTTAAGAGATACAAGTAGCCACATTAAATCATTGGGTTCAACTGCATCTTTGTCAATATGACCTGGTTCTTTGACTGTGCAAGACCATTCACCCAAAGCTTGCACTCGAATTCTCAATTTGAGGCATGATGATAATGCTTAATTAGGATGTATGGAAATACCATCTCATGGTCGTGCTTTATTTGTTATCCATTGTGCTTAATCCAATTTTTACATTAGCTTTATATAACCCTTACAAATATGACCCTTCTGCATTTGAGTGTAGAAGATTGTAAGCTTTGAAAAGCAAACTGCATTATTTTTTCCCTTTAGCTTCATTAATACTGCTGTATTTAAGAAAATGGTCAATAAAATGAATCAAAATAGATGTTTTGACAGATTCTGATATGACGTTTGACTCTTGCAGGTGAGTATTGGATACAGGATGCTCAAGTCATAGAAAAGAAAATGTTACAATCAGGTGGAGGCCACCTCTTTACAACTGTTCTAGTGATGGTACTGAATCTCTATCAGAAACTGATTTATGACTGGATCATTTTTAGCTATCTGATCTTTGATGCAATTTACTACTCTTTTTTGGCCTCATAAGCAGATGTGTACTCAATAGACGTGATCGCTCGTAAGACCTATCTTCTGAGGATCATCAATGCAGCTTTGAACATGGAGCACTTCTTTGCAATAGCAAGTCATAAGATGACAGTGGTGGAAGCTGATGGAGAATATACCAAACCTCTCTCTACAGATTATTTGGTAATCACTCCAGGCCAGACCTTCAATGTTTTGGTAACTGCAGACCAGCCAGTGGACAGATACTCCATGAGAATGGGCCCTTACATGTTTGCAAAAAACATTTCTTTGCAGAAAGTAAATGCAGTTGCTTATTTTAGTTACAGAGGTTTCCATCCTCAACAAAAATCATTTATAGCAGCTAACCTCCCTGTCTTTCATGAATGGACTCAAAAGCTTGGCAGATGAGCAAAATCCCATCAAAGTACTTGTGACTATAAATAGACATCTCTTCTTCACAGTTGGGCTTAATTTTTTAAAATGCAAATCTAAGCCTGAAAACTGCAAAGCACCGGGTGGAGGAGTTTTTGCAGCTTCCATCAATAACATAACATTTGAAAGACCCAATATTTCTATATTGTAAGCTTATTAGAACAACATCAGTGGATACTAAACCGCTGATTTCCCTATCAAGCCATTTCAAAATTTTGACTTTGTAAATGGTGCGCCAAACAATCTGGGAGTGGATACACAATCCACTTTTGGAACTAAGATGGTTGTTCTTGAATATGGATCAAATGTGCAATTGATTCTACAGAAGGAACAGAGAAGCATCCAATTCACCTACACGGTTTCAGCTTTTACTTAGTAGGTTATGGATTTGGCAACCACAATGCAAATAAAGCAGGCTTCAATCTAGTAAAACCTCCATACATAAACACTATAGGTGTCCCTGTAGGAGGATAGGCAGCTATCAAATTTACAGCAGACAACCCTTGTAAGTCATTGTCTTCTTTTTGTAAGATATTAGATTAAATTGAAAACGGCTTTTCCATATTACAATTAATTTTCCAGACTACTCAATGCTTGTCTAGTAGCTAAAAACATCAGCTTGTATTGCAACATTCAGAGACTTGAATATGATCTCTTATGGCGCGGGCTGCAATATGACTTTTCTGCAGAACTTACCGGAAATAACATTTCTAGTGTACAGTGATAAAAACTTAGGGGCCAATACCACGAAGGAAGTGCTATATGAAGAGAGCAGAAAATCATCAATTTTATTCATGAAGACCACCAAAGCATCTATTGCATTCATGTAACACTCAAACTTCAGATTTGTAAATATCCAATCCTTATCTATAGCAAATACAGACAATTAAGGCATTATGTAAAAGTGAAACGGTAAAATCTCGTCCTAGGCAGTCCATATAACAGTAAAATCCAGTCCACGAATGGTGAATATTGATATATATTATAAACAGACTACCATAAGAAACAAAAATACTTATAATCCAATGAAAGAACTGTAACACATAATATAACAGTTATAAACCCATGTAAGGCTTATAGCCTTATACACAATGCTTATCCTTTTCTTTCCATAGGAATGCTTTTGAAATTCAGAATTTTGTACTCTTTACCATGGATGCTGCTATAATATGTTCAACTTATTACTAAATTTACCTTGACAGAGCAAGAAATGGAGTATTTAAGACGATCTACAAGGAAATTCATCATTATGCATTTTCATTAATCCAGGTTCTTTAGCTTAAGTTGGTATGCTGATACAATATGAGAGTGATGGGAAAATGGATACTACGGAAGTAACAGTAACCTCAGTGGGGCAGCGGTGGGAGTGTATGCTTGCCACTCTGTTTCTGAAGTATAGTGACACTTACCACTCACATCAAGGAAGATTGAGCAATTTATTATATTCTATTTACCTGTGAAGCAACGAAGCTGATAACATCTTGTTCATCCAAATGGCTTCCAGTTTATCTCACCACATATGCTAACGGTATTTGTCCTGCTTCTTCATCCGGAAACATGAACATTATCCACCACAACAAACAATAAATGGCAAATCTTAATTTTATTTAGCTAAACAGGTACAATACTATTCACACAACTACAGCTAAACAGAAATATAAATTGATAAGATAAAATCATGGGATGTGATAAAAGGAAAGCTTCTAGGACAACCTGCAAACCATATCATTTCATATAAAGTGAAGCTTGCTGCGAATGTAACCTGGAGAGAATGTTTTCCAAACGTATACTTGAATGCCTTCATCATTGACTGTGGTAACCAATGTCCTGCAGACTAGCCACATCTACATGTAGACACTTGTTAACATAAGTAAAACCCTAATCGCCAACTGTCAGGGGAAAAATCTGTAGCATGGCAGTGAAAATCCCCAAGCCTTTTAGGAACTACGCACTCTCTCGCCTCGTCAAACCAGAATCCTTTGGAGCCGTTAATCAGGGCCAATAACAAGCCACCAAATTTCTCACAGGTTAACTTCCGAACACATTTACATCTTGGATTACCCACTATTTAATAAATCCCCAAAAAAATTCATTCTGATTGGCGAATGCAGCGTGGATTAATCACTGATTACCGTCTGAAGCCTCCGCAATAGTTCCCTTGGCAGGAACTAAAAGTCTTATGGTATGCAATATAATATACTAGTTTGAGCCTGGCTTTCCATTGGCATGTAAAAGGAGTGCAATAAACTGCATGCCACCACTGTATTTATGTTTTTTATGGTTTGTCCTGTGAAAGCGGTTATCCTGGTGTATATTGGTTTTTGAATATTAGCTGAATTAAAATTGATCAATAGTTAATTAAACTTACATACACATATAAAATAGGATTGGTTGCATCGCTACAGTCAAATGGACGGGTGATGTGTCGAATTCGCTTGCTCAGCAGTTCTATTTGAGTCCATTCCGCCTAAAATTTGAATCACTTACAGTGTAAACGGAATGAGATACACTGGATCCCATATTTGTTACTGAATAATAATAATGGAGGAAAAGCAGGGTTTAAAAGATCATTGTTCAGTCAAATTTAAAATAGTTAAATGTGAAAAGCGACTTCTCAATGGTGATCAACTATTTGTATAATAATGTTTTGAAACTATATGTATAATAATCTTTTGAAGGATAGGAGTGAATGTTATTATTGAAGGAGTTCATCTTTTGTGTTGTCAATTTGATAAGATAGAGTTTAGTTACTATTTTAGGGAATGTAATAGGGTGGTTAATTAACTTAGAAATGTAAGGGTGGTTCAATTATCTTTCTCTACAACACTCATCAATCATCTTGATGTATAATTTATGATGTTGTTACATTCATGTCACATCCCCATAAAAAAAGACATCTCGATATTGGACATCATGTGGTCAAAGAAGTAAATAAATAAAGAAAGTAATTTACAAATGTCTTTCAAGACAAGAAAAAGGATGGGGGGAAGACACCAAATAAGCATTTATGGAGACGATTTCCTCCATTCCATGACAGGAGACAACTTGAAATAAATGAGAATGGGCTCGAGTATGACAATGATAGTCTCAAGACATGGCATGAACCCAATTTCTTGAGCCGTCTAAATGGTAGGTCATGAAAAAAGAGGCATCTAGGAAATTTTTTAAACTCCCATGACCCAATATCTTTTGATTCAATCTTTATTTCTAAAGAAAAAATGGGAGAGAAAGGGAAAAGGGAAAGAGAGGCAAAGAAGAATAGATGGCACTACAAGTGCAAAAGGAGAGAATGGTGTGAGGGAGAGAGCTCATAAATATTTGCATCTATGAAAGAAGAGACATAGGGTCACAAAGAAGGAGAAAGGGGGAGATTGCATAGGGAAAACAAAATGCCTCAAGGAAATGGGGTTTCATCAAATATAATGGCAACTAAGAATTCAATGAAGCAGATTTGTTGAAAAGTCTTTAGAAACTTTCTAACAAACACACTTTGGTAGGTATAAAGCCAAATTCTACAGTCATAGTCCACAACCTCCCTATGCAAGCTAAAATGGGAGCTTTAGGAAAATTGCCTTGGTAATTGTGAATGCTAAATGAAGAGTATGGATTTCATAAAGCATAGTGAACATCGAAACAAGTACTCATTTTTTCTTATTGTTATATTGTCTTTAGTTTTTTGTATTTGGTATATAAAATTGTTGTTGCATATATATTTTTTTTTGCATAAAAAGGGTTTGCTTACAATCAAAAAATTTATGGTATTAATCCTATCATAATGTCTATGGGAAAAACACTACAAAATTTCTTATAGGCTACCTTATCCTTTTGTTTAAACCCATCTAGGGGTATGTGAATGATCATGATGGTCCAGAAAGTGGCAATGGGGAAAAAATTACGTTTTTCATCGACCCAAAAAGGAAAAAATGTCAAGTTGACTTTTTTGTGGCTTGGGTATCAGTACACACCTCCAAAGCAATGCCCAAACCAAGATCTCCAAATTGGATATCCGATTTGAAGCAAACATATATATACAAAATTTGGGCATGTTAAAATCATTTCACATTCACAAACAAGTCATGGCGCACAGTGAGGAGGTTCTTCACATATCAGATATCTGATATATCCGATATCCATTTTGAAAATGTTAGATTTTAGATTTTTCTTTGCTTTGATCGAATTTTGAATTAGATTGGTATAATTTCAGTTAGTTTTTTATGGATTTTTTTCAAAATAGGGTTTTTGATTGAATTTTTGTGAAAATTTTGAGTTTAGAATGGATTTTGATTTAAAAATAGTGTTGTTTATGTATTTGTATTAAAAATTAGAGAATTTTATAGATTTTTGTTAAAAAGAAGGGTTTTTTTTTTTTTAAACTAGGGTATTTTTACAATATTTTCATTTATATTGTCTAATTTCAATTAGATTAATTAGTTTTTAACTTTAATCAAACATTATGGCTCCTGAAAATGAAATTGCACAAATTCCAAATGATCCACTAGTTGAGAATGAAAATGCACAAATACCAAACACTCCACCACCTTCGCAGCCATCAATTGGACAATTAATTGGTGAAAAATCGCAGCAATTAAAGGGCATTTCTAAAGTTTATAAGAGAATCCCTCGATTATTTGAGATGTCAAACACATTGAAGGATATAATTAAAAACATAGAAACCCTCTCCACCCAACATAATGCCTTTCATTTGTGGCGAGAAGACATGAGGGAATATTATGCATGTGGATTGTCTTATAATGATGTGAAAGATCTCAGAATAACCAAAGCCCAAATAGCCTCTTTATTTGTTAACCCCCGCACTGGTTTGTTAGTTAATATTAATAAACCAAAACTTTCTATAAAATGGTGCACACATAGGGACATTGTAGATAACTTTTGGGATCGTTGGTGTATGGTTTTTGATAAACCACCAAACAACAATTGTGATATACCATTTTACTTTATTAAAAAATTATATGTTCAGTTTGTGTTAGGGCATCATGTCAATTACTTTAACATTAAAACCTTCCAGGGTGTTGGTGGAGGTATGCCCCAAGATAGACCAAGGGTAGTTACAGTAGTATTGCGCCCATATGTTCCCCTCCTCCCCTTCCTCCGCCACCTCTAGCATATCATCCAGATATTATGGAGGATGCAGCCACACAACTATCCATGCTATTCACACTTTGAGTGGCCTTTTGGTTTTGCATGCTTCTACAATAGCTTAGCCACATTCTGGTGATGTTGGCGATGGTTCGAGTGTTGTTGCATCATCCTCGTCAGGTCCACATATTTGTGTGCCACATACTTGCTCCATGTGTGGCAAGATATGCTTGGGTCCTCTTGTACAACCCGTCGATCATCCCTTGGACATTTTTTATTATGACCTCCATAATGTGGACATTATAGATTAGACTCAAGGGAGTGGAGTGCACCCTACAAAGTCCTCTCTTGCTAGAGAGGGGGACATTGGAATAGTGACACATGTAAGATTTAAGTTGTACATTCATAACTTGTATTTATTTTTAAATGAATATTAATAAGAGATAGTATAATGTAATAATATTTATTTACATAGTCTATTTAACAGTTGATGTCAGAGGAGCTCACATAGGTGACTGATAGCACCCTTAGGGACATTTCATTTGGCCTTGACACACACACACAGTATATATTTTTGCACTCACTCGTTTACATTTTTTTATTATATGTACTTGCTTGTCATTTGAATTGTCATAAATGAAATTATATAATAACTTATATGTTTATCTTATTTTCCTCTTGTAGGAAATACCTAGTGCGAGCGAGGTGCAACCTTGTCCAGATTATGGAAGTGCAATGTTAGATAAGGGGAAGGTAATTGAACTCAAATTTGATTGAATTAAGAATTTTAAGATCTTATATTGATTATGCATACATTTCAACATAGATTAGTAGTTTCATATGTACTTGTCATTTTTATGTACAAGCAGTTATGAGCTATACATCGTTGTTGAAAAGT
Source organism: Sequoia sempervirens (assembly GCA_007258455.2). NCBI lineage: Eukaryota > Viridiplantae > Streptophyta > Pinopsida > Cupressales > Cupressaceae > Sequoia > Sequoia sempervirens. The sequence goes on along the minus strand of VDFB02227418.1, from coordinate 74,380 downwards.
GCGAGCAAGGTGCAACCTTGTCCAGATTATGGAAGTGCAATGTTAGATAAGGGGAAGGTAATTGAACTCAAATTCAATTGAATTAAGATTTTTAAGATCTTATATTGATTATATACATACATCAATATAGATTGGTAGTTTCATATGTACTTTTCATTTTTATGTACATGCAGTTATGAGCTATACATCATTGTTGACAAGTGCCACAACATCTGAAGGAGTACGTATTGGAACACTTGAAGGAGTAGGTGTTGAAACACCTCAAGGAGGAGGTGTCGACACACCTAAAGGAGATAAAGAAAAAGATCAACCTAAAGAGGTATGTGTTTGTTTTATTTTGTGTTTGGTATTTATATGTTCCTATTACCGACAATTGTATGCTAACTTAGATCAATTTTATGTTTTTGTTCACATATATAGATTGACATTACAAAATTTGGTTTGGTCGGCTCTTTGAGAGGGGCATATTCTAGGGCTCTTGACCCTTTGAAGAGACGAATATTTCAAGTAATCAAGATTACAATTTTAGAGTTCAATTATAATTCAATGTATATTGATTTTGATATTAATTATTCAATTTTAAATCATATAGTATAACTAATCTCAATTGTGGTTTGAATTTTTCTTGTGTACAACTACCTTCAAAGCCAATGAGTGCTACAAAGAGGATCCATTTTGATGATCCACCAGTAGTTTAGGATAAGATAGACATTTTGACATGTAAATTTTGAATATACATCAAGATGGCATATGCCACATCTTGTAAAACTTTGTTTGAGTTGGCATTGATGCCATTTTTTTATATGGAGATACACTCAAGATTATTGGATAATTTGATTTATAGAAGTTGACAATCAAAACTTAATTTCTTCCTCATGTGCATGATTAAACTCTTTAAAATTTTAATCAAGTGAGCAATGGTTAAATATCAATGTACAAGAGCATAAAAAAGAATGGTTGTATTATGTGGTTTATATTCATATCACTAATTACATTGCATTGCACATCTTTCAAACTTAAAGCATTATTTCACATTGCATAACTAACAACTAGATGTTGGGTGAAGCCACAATAGTGGTTTACAATTTAGGTGAGGAAGGAAAACTCACCAAAAAAAACTCCAAGGAGAAAAAATTGATTTTGGGGGTTCGTACGAACCTATTGGTTCGAGCGAACCAACAAGGGGTTCACTCGAACTAGGGTTCAAGTGAACCCCTTTGAATTTTGGCCCCAAAAACAAGAAAAAAATGCATTAGAAAGGGGTTCGAGCAAACCCCTTCAAAGGGGTTCACTCGAACTAGGATTCGACCAAACCTTGGTTCAAGCGAACCCCCTTTATCCCTCATCCCCCCTTGAGACACAAAAAACCTAATTTTTTACACTTCGAAGCTTGGTTTGAACATGAAAATGGAGAATTCTTCACAATCACAACTGGAATCAGGTAGTCCTCAGAACAAGCTATCCAATGAATATAATTTTAATATTTTTGATTTTATTATGTATTTGTTTATTTAGTTTTATTAAACATAGGTTTTTCATCAAAAATGAAGGTCTTTGTTCTGCACATGTGGAAAACTAGCGATTATCAAACAAAAAAATTGAAAAATATGAGTGCACTAGATATTGAAGTCCTCAATCCAACCAAAGAAAAAATTGAATTTCGATATATATAAAAAAGTTACATGTTATACGCTTATGTTTGAATTGTAATTGGTTTGACTTCAAAACTTTATTAAAGAAAAAATATTCAATAAAAAACTATCTAACTAAGTGGAAGCACTAGATATCGGAGTTACAAATCTAAATTTGAAAGAATTAGAATTTTATCCTTCATGTAAAAAAGTTATGTGTTATACGATGTGTGTCATTTTTTTAAAATGTTGTTTTCTGAAAAAACCAGTTTTCATGAGAGATGGAAAAATAAGTGCAATTTGATTCCAAAAATTTTGAAAAAAATATTTTAAGAATCTACATACAAAATGTGAGGAGACTCTACTTTGCATCATCTTCAAATTCCTCACAGTTTAGCCGCCATAGGTTCCCGAATGTGAAGATTTAGTTAAAAATAATAATTTTAGTGTCCAGTTTGGCCAAAAATTGTAAACCACTATTGTGGGATCACCCTATTAATAGATGAGAAAAATTTAATTACAATATAGTTTTTACAAAGTCAACCTAAGCAGTTATACAATTACTTCACATTACATAACTAATAACTAGGAGTTCAACTATCAATTGTATTGCTTGTCATGGAATTTTATGAGACCACATTTACTTAAGGCATTTTTTCAAACAATTCATTGGCTTGTCTATGCCACCACATTTTTCATACATGTGTACCAAAGTTTTTTATCAAACAATTCACTAGCTTGTTGTTATGGCTAAAAGCCTAAAACAAGTGCTTTCAAACAAGCTATGGATTGATGCAAAGTGGGGGTGAAAACATATGTGAAAACTACCCTTGACTCTTTTGGACCAAATTTGAGAACCAATAACATAGCCCTGTCCTAGGCTAGTGAATTAGCCCTCTTTCACAAAGTGAGTTCCCTTTAAACACTTTATCTTCACAAGAACACCCCAAACAATCTTGAGTTGTTTCATACAACAACAAATTCTAAGATTATTCTACACGTATAGGTCCTTTAGCAGGATGTCCCATGAAACTGTCAGTTTACCATGCAAATGCATAGGGTTTACTGAAAGTCCCACTTGCACAACTCCCCTGACCATGCCACCAACTCAAACACGTCTATTATGACCCCAACATTCTTAAACGTTAAAGAGATTCCGCCACTCTCATTGATTTTAACAAACCCTAGGCTAAAAGCTTCATTTTCATGCAATTTAAGTAATGATTTTCTTAGGACAACAACTCCAAGACTCACAAATCATTTCCCCTTTCTTAAATGGACCTACACACATTCAAATCCTATTCTACACATCCTCTTCACCGAGCCTCATGAAATGTATAGTAGGCGGAGGGCTTCAATAATTCATAATTTACTCAAAAATGAAAAATTTGGGTTCACTACTTGCCTTCAGAAAACTTGGCACAAAACTCACAAAAATTGAAAAGAAAGCACTCAAACCAGCTTTAAAGGGGTCTCAAGCCTGCTGCCCCCAAAATGATCTTATTGATTCTTCACAAAATTACATTCATCAATCCCCAAAATGACTTCCTCAACCCTTTTTAAGACTCTCCCCCACACAAAAGAATCGACCAACTCCTAATAACCGACTTACAAACTAAGTTACCTATTTCGGTTCAGTGGTTCGGTTTGCTAGTTCGGCTAAAAAATTTTGGGGCATGGTTCGGTTCATTTTGGGTTTGTTAGTAAGAAATAAATATATATCTATGAAGAAGTTAACTTTGCTTCCCACTAGTTTCCATTAAAAATAAATCAACAAGCTATGGTCTCATGGCTTTTTTTCACATGAAAATCAGTGTTGGAGTTCAGTTGGAGGGTGAAAAAATACTTGTAACTACATAAATAAATCTTGTTCTACAACTCATACGACCTAACAAATTCTTCCATCATGTCTGGATGGTTAAGTTTAGGTTAGGTATGGTCCCCTTTCGCACCCAAATCGGCCGAAGCAGTTCGAGCTACATTCAATCAACGAAATCCCTTAAGAGTCTAACATGCAAAAGGGCAACAATCTTTGACAGAGTGTTTCTCAGAAACTATGATGCCAAAAAAAATTTGTTTGAGGCTATAGGACTATGTTAGGCTGCTCTACAATAACCTACCTTGGTTTTTTCTATCTTGGAAGCGTTTTCCTGTGGTGGAAAGTTTTCAGCTAAGAGAAAAGTTGTTAGATGTAAGCAGTGCAAAGTTGCAAAGTGGTGCAACTTTCATTCAACAACTTGTATGACCAAATGGACTATTACAACACATCTGGATGGGTACGTATACACTAGGGATGGTCCTCTTTTGCACCCAAATAAGCTGAATCACTCTGAGCTACATTGGACTAGTGATTTCCCTTAAGAGTCCAAACTACCAAAAGACAACAATCTTTGAAGGGATATTTCTCAAAAACTATGATGTTTACAAACTCTTTGTTTGAGGCTATGAGATTGTGTTTGGCCCATCTACAATAACCTCTCTTATTTTTTGCTATGTCAGAGGCGTTTTCCCGTGGTGACAAATTTTCAATTGAGGGAAAAGTTGTCAGATGCAAGCAGTGTAAAGTTGCAAAGTGGTGCAACTTTCATTCAGCAACTCTTACGACCAAACAGACTATTCCAACATGTCTGAATGGGTACGTTTACAGTAGGGATGGTCCTCTTTTGCAACCAAATATGCTGAATCACTTTGAACTACATTAAACGGACGATTTCCCTTAAGAGTACAAAGTGCTAAAAATAACAATCTTTGAAGGGCTATTTCTTGGAAATCATGACATTTATAAACTCTCTATTTGAGGCTATGGGATCATGTTTGGACCATCTACAATAACCTCTCTTAGTTTTAGCTATGTCGGAGGTGCTTTCCCATGGTGGCAAGTTTTCAGCTGAGGGAAAAGTTGTCAGATGCAAGCACTGTAAAGTTGCAAAGTGGTGCAACTTTTATTCACCAACTCGTACAACCAAGCATACTATTTCAACATGTCCAAATAGGTACGTTTACGCTAGGAATGGTCCTTTTTTGCAACCAAATACGCTGAATCACTCTGAGCTACATTAGATTGATGATTTCCCTTAAGAGTCCAAAGTGCTAAAAGGCAGCAATCTTTGAAGGGCTATTTCTCAGAAACTGTAACATTTACAGACTCTCCGTTTGAGGCTATAGGATCATGTTTGGCCCATCTAAAATAACCTCTCTCAGTTTTTGCTATCTCGGAAGAGTTTTCCTGTGGTGGCAAGTTTTCAGCTGAGGAAAAAGTTATCAAATGCAAGCAGTGTAAAGTTGCAAAGTGGTGCAACTTTCATTCAACAACTCATATGACCAAACGAGTTGTTCCAACACGTCTAGATGGGTATGTTTACACTAGGGATGGTCCTCTTTTGCACCCAAATATGTTGAATCGCTCTGAGCTACATTAGATTGAGTGAAATTATGTGAAAATTTGATGCAGACACGGGCACAATCACAAACTCTTTGCAACCTACCTATTTGAGGCATCTAACAAGATTATTTTGACCTCTTTGGACAATCTAAAACTCCCTTAAAACTTGACAAACAACTAAATACACATTTCCATCTTTAACCCGCTTAAACCCTTGTAATAATGAGAAACTAGCTTTTGTCCAATTACTCCACAACTTTCCAAAACACCAGACCAACATATGACTGATCCAAACACCCATATCCAAGTTACACAACATATATGAGAAACAACATAGACTCCTTTGGACCAACATTGATTTCCTATACATTCACCCTTGAAAAGGCTACTCAATTAGCCCAAAAATGCAAAGCAACATGCCTTCAAACACCACACGGACCCTTGAAACCTTAGGGAAGAAAATAAATTGGAAAGAAAACAAGATTTTGCAATTGGATTCCATTTGTACAGACCTGTAACCATCAAATTAGAAAACCCTTGTTTTTAGTGTAATTATTGAGGGTTTATTAGATGTAGCACTTCCACAACCTTTAAAACTCTGCCACCACCTTAAACACCTTTATTTAGGCCCCAATATGCTTAGAAAACAAAGAAAATTTTGGTATCTCAGAGATTTTTGCAAACCCTGGAGTAAAAACTCTATTTTCAAGTGAAAAAAAACCACCATTTTTAGACCTTTAACTCTTCATTTTATTTCAAATACCAGTTCTCCATTCCTTCCACTCTTGAAATATCATTTCCTAAGCCCCACCAACTCATCCAACTAAGTCACATTGGCACATAATAGGTGGGATGAAATTCAAGCCATTAAAATTGTAAAACTCTTATTCCCCTTGTTCAGGAACCCATCTAAAGAAAGTATGAGTTTGAGGCACAAAATGAATTAAAGACATGTAATAACATTTCTACATAAAATTTTGATACAAAAATGCTTGAATGGCCTTTGCACAAGCAGAAAACACAAGAAAAATAGTAAAATCTGAACTGAGCAATTGAAACTTTATTAATTCAAAGAAAAAATTCCTTCAACTAAACCTTTCTCAAGCCCTTGAAGGACTTAAGTGCATTTCTATGCCTTGGAATCCAACTCCCAATGCCTTTAACCACCAATCTTAACTGACTTTTGAAACCTTAATGGTCGTTGAAGGCCAAAATACAAACATTTTTCACATTAATATGACTCATAATGAAATGTTGCACTTTTCCACTTATAACTTTACTAAGACCTCACTTAATGGCTTGAAATAGCATCATTACATGTTCAAAACACTGTTCTTGCTTGTCCCTAAACAAATTTACTACTTTTTCCTTCAAAGGATACAAAGCAACAACTAGGATAAGTTGGGATCTCCATTTTTTTTACCCTAAGACCTAAAAACTCCTCCTAATACATGACCATTGATCCTATTAGATCTCATTAAAGAAAAAAACTCAAAATATTAATAGTTTACTCATTGAAATGATCCACAATGATATTGTGGTGTAGGTGCTCCTGCACCAAAAATGGTGGTTACAACTTGCTAATGTCAATGAAACGTGGGAGTAGCAAGATTTAAGGTTGGATCAAGCTTGTGCAGGTCCTAATAGACATGTTTGATGAATTTATAGGGTGTGGAAAGGTTGGAAACATTGATTTCCTTAAAAACCTCATGAAATTTTCTAGAAATGAAGTTGCACCCAAGTTGGATTTGAGGAGCAAAAGTACAAAGCCACTATAATTTATTATATATAAATAGGAGATATTACAAAACTTGGTTCAAACGAGCATACTGATAAGAAAGAACCAAAAAGAAAACCTTTGGTTGTAGCCTGATTAAATACAAAAAATTATTATAGAATTGTCCCAATAACAGTAACAAATCATACACTTGTATGACTAATTCAACCTATGAGTTTCCAAAATGCATACCCCTTTACATTTTAAACATACCCTTTATACAATGCCAGACATTTGACCCATATTTCAAAAAACATCACTAGGTATAGATTATGCCCATACACAATTATGACCTTTTTACATTGTTTCCAATTTGAGAATTCAAATTTTACAAAATTTTCCTATTGGAGACATTCAGGGCACAGTCTTCCACAATAGTAGTATGGTCACGTTCTGGACTGACAAGCACTTGTACAAACCATCAAGGTAGCTTAGAATAACCAATCTATATTATTCTAAATGACACAAAATATGATGAGATGGTAATGCAAACTATAAAAGATGCTTAGAATAACCAATCTATATTGTTGTAATCATCACATACCTCTCTGAAAGGATCAAAGCTAGCTATTGTTGTAGCAAGTCCATGATCAATCGTGCCAAAAATATTGCAAAAGTGGGAAAATGAGAAATATATATTGTCACAATAGAAAAGATGCTTAGAATACCAAATCTATATTAATCTAAACAACTTGAATGATGATGAATTGGTGATGCAAACTATAAAAGATGATCATAATAACCAATCTATATTATTCTAAATGACACAAAATATGATGAGATGGTAATGCAGGGTATGTGTAGGATCATAATGGAAAAAACAGGCCCTTAAGTGGCAATGAAAATTCAGAAAAATCAGAGTTAGGCAACTTGACATAAAAATTTGAATAAGTTATCTATATTATTTCAAAAATATGTAAGAATAGAATCTGTGGAAAATTGAATGTATTTACTAAGTTTTTTTTTTTTTAAAGTCTATTTGGTGAAAATTTGAAATTTCAATGTAGTAGTACTTAAATTTTAGGAAAAATAAGAAGTAGGTGTCTGTCCGACCACCCTAACCACAATAAAATGATAATATTTTTTAAGGTTTTAGATATAAGTAGAGGACTCATGTCCGATGTATATTTTTTTTGTAATTTTTTTCAAGTAAATAATTAATTATGATTTTTATTACAACTTTTAAAAATATAAAAACTCATATGTCTGACCACCTTAACTTGGTCAAAACTTCATAAAATTCATTTTTTTTAATCCTATAGTATATAAAGCATAGAATGTGACACATTTTTTATTCAAAAAATATGATACCATTTGAAAGTTATAGATGTTTTTCAATCAGCCTATCAATCAGGACTTTAGTCGTAATTCTAATAGAAAAAGAATAATAATTATTAATTAAATTAAAAGTAAAGAATAATTTATATTGGTGGAAAGCTAGGAGTCTCCTCTACAAACCCTTTTCGTTTCATCAATTTTGGCTAGAAATAAAGTTGTCAGCCACATGGACGAAGTCTAGAAAAATAAGGTGAGTTGTCAAACACGTTTATTGTGTTGACTTCTTAGGATTGGCATGTCTAAGCCAAATACCAAAGCAAGCCCGAGGCTAATCCCAAGGCAATAAATTCTTTGTCATAAACATTAGATATCCATTTCAAATCGGATATCTGTTTTGAATCAGATATCCGATTTGGTTTATATATGATTTTAAAAAATGTTTTACACTTTATAATATATGATTTAGAAAATGCAATAAATATTTTATAGTTTATTTTAATATATCTAGTTTAGAATATACAATATAGTTTATAATTTAATTTATAATATATTATATTATTATGTATAATATTTAAATATTATTTCTATATTTTAGTTAATGTATATATATAACTAATATACAAAATATTATATAACTAATTAATATTACTAACATATAAAATATTTAAATATTATCTCTTTCCCTCTCTCTCTCTCACTCTCACTCTCTCACTCACTCCTATGTCTCTCCACTCTACCCTTATCCTTCTACCCTTAAACCTTAAATCCTTAAACCCTTAAACCCTCTACCCTCTATCTCTCTCCCACTCCCTCCCTCTCTCTCTCTCAAGACTCTTCCTCATCCCCCCTCTCCCTCTCTCAAGTCTCTCTCTCTCACTCACTCCTTTATCTTCCTCCTCCTCTGCCCTTAACCCT
>VDFB02227418.1:35456-63120 GCA_007258455.2 Sequoia sempervirens | reverse complement strand
CTCTCTCTCACTCCCTCTATCTCTCTCCATTCTACCCTAAACCCTTATCCCACTCTCTCAGGTCACTCTCTCACACACTCACTCCATCTATCTCTCTCCCCTATACCCTTACCATGAAACCCTAAACCCTTAACCCTTAAACCCTCTACCATATACCCTAAACCCTAAACCTTTAACCCTTAAACCCTCTACTATATACCATTAACCCTTAGGTCTATGTGTACAAAAATTAGATATCCAATTTGAAGAACTAAAATCATACCGTTGCAAAACATCGTAAATTTTTAGAATGAATCGGATATCAGATTTGTGGGCCATAGAAAATCCCCATGTGAGTTGTTTTGTGCATTCCAACGGACCCTACATTCTGTTTGCAGGTAACAAACACGTGGTTTCAGACAGGAAGGGACAAAGATCAACTTTTTGAAGCATCTTCTATTGAAATTTGTCATAAGGAATGATTTTTTAGCATCTTTTATGAGGTATAATGGGGAGCAGCAGTCGTCGGAAGCAAAAACGTAAGAGAAAGGTTACAAAAGAAGAAATTAAAGCATATAGACAAAAAGATAGAGAAATTCATAGTGAGAGAAGACAAGGTATGTTAAATATTGGTGAACCTAACCAATATGGTCTTTCAAGTGAAGAGGAAATTGAAGATGTTCAAGGTGAAAATGTTGGAATTGAATATGTTGAACATGATATTCAAATTAGGAATGAAAATTATTGAAATTGATAATGAAAATGTTCAAGGTGAAAATTTTGGATTTGAAGATGTTGAACATGATATTGAAATTCGGAATGAAAATATTGAAATTGATAATGAAAATGTTGAAGGTGAAAATGTTGGATTTGAAGATGTTGAACATGATATTGAAATTGGGAATGAAATTATTCAAATTGATATTGAAAATGTTCAAGGTTAAAATGTTGGAAATGAAGATTTTGAACATAATATTGAAGCAAGTGTAAATTATGTTTCACCAAATTACATGAGAAATGAAGAACCTTGTATGGAAGAAAGACATATTCCAATTTCAAGACCCTCAAGAACCCCTAAATGGTTACTTGAATTTGATGAGAATATTATAAACAATTTTGAAGGCAAGAGGTCAATCACGAATTGTTCGGTTGTGGGCTAGAAGACTTTTCAACCAATATTTTAGTGATAAGACCATTGACCGAGCAATGCCAAATTTTTGTACAATTGCTAAAGATGCAAAAGATGAGACCTTTGCTAGCCAAATTGAAGATTTGTGAGAGAAGAAGACTAAAAAAATTCTATTATTGTCAAAAATATTTTTAATGCTCTCAAGTCTATTGGAAAAAGTAACAAGGAAAAGGGATAAGATAGCTGCTCGAAGAGTCATTACAACCACCCTAGTAAGCCATCAATTGAAAAAGGCTCACTTTATGAGACAAACTTGTATTGATTTTGACATAAATCATAAAACTTTGGATAGAGCACTTGCAAGAAGAGAAAGAATAGATGATCCTCTTGAAAATGATACATGGGCTTTTTTCGGGAGGCTTCCACGTGTTCATAAGAAGCTAACCAATAATGTAAAGCAGGTAATTCAACAATTTTGGCATGATAACTCTAGTGTATTGCCCAATGCAAAGGATTTTTTAAAGTTAAGAATTGGAAATCGAGACCGTACACCACATCCTAAACATTTCTTGGAATCAATCCAAACAATGTTGTTCAAAAAAATTATTGAAACACATAAAAATATGGAAATCTCGCAAAGGACTTTTGAGGGTTTGAAGCCATTTTATTGTGTGCCTCTCAAGATTCGTAATACTTGTTGTTGCAAATACCATGTGGAGTTTTCAATGTACCATGAGCTATTATGCTATATCCGTTATACTTTGCATACTAATGAAATGTTGCAGGAGTTTGGTGCAATGCATCTTCCAAAATCATCAAGGGACTTGCTAGATCTATTTTTATGTTCTAGAGATGATGGTTGCATTTTCTATAGAAATGATTGTTTAAATGCAAAGTGCTCACAATGTGGTGGCTTGTCAAAGTTTGTTCAATGTTTTCATGAGAGTTCCGAACATGAATTTGGAAAGAAGCTTGTTGAGAAAAAGAGATATGAGATAGTCAAATATACTTTGCAAAGCGGAGGTGAAGGTTCTAGATGTGAGTTGGTTACAAAAGAACGCAGTGTTGCTGATTTTATTTCAGATTTTAAGGACAATCTTTTCTACAAGTATGCAAGGCATAGTCATAGGTCTCAATGGTTGGATCAACAATTTAGGATGTGTAAGGACTCTTTTTCAATTGGAACTATTATATCAATGGTTGAATTTTTAGAAAACTACATATTGCAACCACAAAACGAGGTATAATCTCAGTATTACAATTCCATTCAGATTGCTATTTTTGTCCACATAACATTTAGACATGCACCTGATAGTATAGAGGAGGATCGAAAGATAATCAGAGAGTATCATTCTTATATGAGTGATGATAGATCTCACTTGTCTGAGTATTTCCAACATTGTTTCGAGATTTTTTTTGAGTTCTTGCAGGAGCATGATATAGCATTGGGCCGACATCTAATTTGGTCAAATAATTGCAAAGGTCAATCCAAGAATGCTCATATGTTTTATTGGTTGAGTAGAATGCATGTAGAGAGGGGTCTACCTTATATTTAGAATTTTTTTGAAGCTGGACATGGGAAAGGGGAGCATGATGGAGTAGGTGCAGGCATAAAGAGAGCTCTAGTTAAGGAGCAATTGAATATTTTAGGAGCAAAATTCAGCTATGCACATTCTATAGTTGATTGGTGTAGTTCAGCATTGTCACAAGGAGGGACACTTGATTCAACAATGCGCATATTATTTTGGTTTGTTGAAGAGGGTATAGTGGGAGGAAAATTATATTTTCATACAATCAAAGATTCTTCAAAGATGCATTCATTTTGAAGCTCAGATGCAGGCACATGGACCATTTGGACACGAGAGTTGGCTTGTTTTTGTCAGAGTTGTATTCAGTGCGAGTGGGATCAATGTGATTCAAGTGAGTGGGTGGATACATGGGTACCACAGTATCTAACTCCTTTATCTCAAAAAATATGTATGAACAATGACGCAATGGAAATTTCAGTTGATTACAACTTGCTTTTAGATCTACTACAGCTAGGACATATTTTTGCAGTTGTTGCACTACAGGGGAATGAAGAGAGATTAGACTATTGATTGGCTCGATGTGTGCAGGTAAAACATATTCTAACACAACCGATGGAAGATGATGATGGCTTCATGTATCCTATAGGTTCAGTTGTGGTTGCAGGAACTTGGTTGCGAACATACATGATTAGAAAGAATGGCATACCTGCATTTGAAGACTATGAGAAACACAAAACCATTCTCATGTATTCACACCTTATTATAGCAATAAATGTTAAGTTGTTGAAGTATCATGCTAGACCAAAGACAAAACAACTATGGACACTTAGTAATGTTGATCATGAAGCAATATTGGATACTCTTAAGCAAAGAGATGACCCTTCAGGCATACTTGAATAACATTCTCAAGAATGGAAGGTAGAATGCTTATGTTCATTATGATTAAGTTCATTAGTGTTCTTTATTTAATACTGATATTTTATATACTATTGTAATGTAGGTGTCTTTAATAGTGATATTTTGTATGCACTTTTGCAATATTTTTGGCAAGATTGATCATGGACCTGCTGCAACAATAGCCAGCTCTGATCCTTTTGAATAGGTATGCGTCTTTTATAGTTTGCATCACTAGCTCATCATCATTCAAGTTGTTTAGATTAATATAGATACGTTAGTCTAAGCATATTTTCTATTGTGACAATATAGATTTCTCATTGTCCCACTTTTGTGATATTCTTGGCACAATTGATCATGGACCTCCTACAACAATAGCCAGCTTTGATCCTTTTAGAGAGGTATGCAACAAATTACAACAATATAGATTGGTTATTCTAAGCGTCTTTAATAGTTTGCATTACCATCTCATCATATTTTGTGTCATTTAATATAGATTGGTTATTCTAAGCTACCTTGATGGTTTGTAAAAGTGCTTGTCAGTGCAGAACATGAACATAGTACTATAGTTGAAGACTGTTCCCTGAATGCCTCTAATAGGAAAATTTTGTACTAAAATTTGAATTCTCAAATTAGAAACAATGTAAAATGGTCATAATTATGTATGGGCATAATCTATACCCAGTGATGTTTTTTGAAATATGGGTCAAATGTCTAGCATTTTATAAAGGGTATGTTTAAAATGTAAAGGGGCCTGTATTTTGGAAACTCATACGTTTTGTAAAGGGGTCTATTTTTGTACTTAATCGAGCTACAACCGAAGGTTTTCTTCCTGGTTCTTTCCTGTTGGTATGCTCGTTTGAACTAGGTTTTGTAATATTTCCCATTTATATATAATAAATTATAGTGGGTTGCAACTTTTTCTCCTCAAACCCAATTCTTTAATTCACAAGGGTGACCTCATAGTCACAAACCTATTCCCTTTCATTTTAAAATTCAAAGTTCAAATTTTCGCTAAGTGGTGTCATTCACCCACTTTGAGTTGACTAAACACATGTTTGGCATAATTTGATGATATACGCTAGCATTAATAACATACAATATATTAATTATAATCATGAAAACATTCATTTATCTTATAGCATTGGAGCAATTAATAGTGAGACATTTTGATTCAATGCAATAAAAATGAGTAACAAATTTCTAAATACCACCAAGTCCCTAGATATTCAAGAGTAGATGCAAAGATAAACATTCATACCCTTATCAACCCTTAATTATCCAATACCCTATCAACCCTTAATTATGTTAGGTTGATTGTGTTTGATTGATTGGATTTTATACATCCTTGTACCTCATTGATACATTTTTCTATTAGGTTTTTCATTTTTTATGTTAAGATATAGTAAATTATATTCACTTGCAATTTGAAGTGTAAATCTCTTGTATTGTTAGAATGAGTACTTGAATGATCATGAGGTGTTGAGGGAAATATTGTTTTCATTAGTATTCTTTAGTATGCTTTGGAATGCTTTGGACCATCTTTCCATAATGCTATGGGTTCCTACTTAGTTGATATGTTCATGGTGGAGGGCTATCTTGAGTGCTATCATAATTACACGTTGGGGTGCCTCAGATGCAGAGTCTATAAGCATCACGTGTAATACCCCTCCATTGTCGATATTTGGATCGGTAGTGTTTTCTTTGTAATGCCTTGTTATCTTTATGAGGTGACTTTGGAACTAGGTTACTTGTGATTGTGATTGTTAAACGATGTGAAAATTATATTTTGGATGTGATGTTATTTTATTCTGATGTTATCTTTACGACATGTTTTGGATTAACTTAGACGATATTTGATTTAATGATGTTTTATGTTGTTGATCATATCATTAATGTTAGATGCGTCAGTTAGTGATATTGTATTGGTGAAGGGGACGGGATTGTATCACTCGCTTGTGAGCGCCCTACAATTTTGAGATTTTCTCTTCATGGTGTGTTTGATCATATTATATGTATATGCATGTTCGATGTGCTCTTTGTTGCAAGTTGACAGGTACATGACATCGACTCCACCCGGTTCACAGGTTTGAGTGTGTCCATTAACCAACGGTAATCAATTGGGAGATAGTAGCTAGGTTTTTCGTGCCAAGTCATCACCCTAGTCATAGCGTGTTGTCGGGTTAGTTGTTTTAATTTGGTCTTTTTCACCCTTGAGTATTTATTTAATTTCATATTTTAAAGGTTATTAAATGTTAGGTGTAGTTTAATTGATGATTGAATATATTTAGTTGCAATGGTGAAACATTATTCAGTAAATATTGATTTATTTGATTTAATTAACAAAATAATTTTTAGTTTATTGATTGATTTGATTAATTAATAAAATTAGATTGAGTTTATTAATTAATTAGATTAATGGTGATATATTAAATAAGATAGTTGTTTTGGTATTATTGAATATTAAGATTTAATTAAAATAAAAGTAGAAATCCTGTTTGGATAGTTAGATTTAAATTAAATTAAATAAATGAATAAATGATAATGTGTTTTAATTTCACTTCTAAAAATTGTTGATAAAGTAAACTCTTTGCTGATTTGTATTCTTTTGTTTTAATGAATTTTGAAAATGCATGAAGTTTGAATTAGAAATTAGAAATCTGTTTTTAAATTAAAAATTGGGAATATCTTTCAAATGTTTTTAAAATATATTTAGTGAGTGGGATTTTTAGGGTTTTTGGCAAAATTTGGGAAAACTCTATTTTAGCATTTGATTTTCATTATGGTGGGGAGGGGGTTTTTGGAATTTTGGATGGAGAGTTTGTTGGTGGCTTTGCTTGGATTTGTGAAGGACATTGAAACTCTTGCTGGAGTTGGATTCAAAGGAGGAGTTGAAAGCACCCTTTTGGAAGTTCTTCAAGCTTTGGAGAAAAAAATCAGGTTCCTCTTTGTTCTTGCTTTGTTTCATTTTGAAAATAGATTAAATCCTCATGATGCTATTTGGAAATCTTTGAAATGTTGTTTAAATCCAATGAAACCCATGAGAAATTGTTTTGAAAACTTGCAAAATTGTTGAGATTTGGAAATGAAAACCAAGAGAGATTTGTTGTCAAAACTGAAATCTAAACCCTATGGTTGTGTTGAAAAATTCATTGTTTTGAGTGCAAGATTTTGTTGGGCATTTGCACAATAAGACCCACAAGTTTATTACAAATGCCCTAGGGTTTTCATTTATTTATTTTCTGGAAAATAACCCTGGTTTTTGTGAAGTTCTCCATGTGTATTTTGTGGAGAATTTATTTGTATTTAAAAATGTAAATAAAATAAAGTTTTTTATTTTTTTTAAGGGAGGCAGGGGAGCCACCCCCACCACCACACAATCACCACCGTCGTCGCGCCCCATGGGGGACAGACTGTGTGTGAAGCACACAGTCCCGTTGCCTGTGGGAGGCGGATGCTGTATGTGGAGCACACAATCCCGCAGCCCGTGGGAGGCGGACACTATGTGCGGAGTACACAGGCCCACTGCCCGTGGGAGGCGGACACTATGTGCGGAGCACACAAGCTTGCCGCCCATGGGGAGGCTGGGCAACGCGTGCCCTAACTAGGGTTCCATTCCTTCAAAAGAAAGAAAATTCGATTTCTTTCATGAAAAATGTAAATTCGTTTTTAATATTATTTTAATATTATATATATATTATATGATAATATATATATGTACTATATATATTATATATCTATATATATTATATATATATGTTATATGTATATAGATATATATTTAATATCATTTTAATATTTAAATAATATTTATTTATATATATTATATATATACTTATGTATATATATAATATACATTTAGCATGTATATGTATATATACAATGTATATGTATATATATTTTATATATATACTTTTCAGAAATAAATTATTTAGTTTTGTTAAACGGGGAATATCAATGTGAATTTTAAATAAATAAATATATCATGGTAGATACATTGGAAATATACTTTAGGGTATAAATATTTAATGTAGATTGCAGTTGGCATAGATGAGTTTTAATTGATTAATTTAGTTGAATAATAAGGTATTAAACTTTAATTAATTGGATTATAATGATAATATTTTGTTAATTGAGGCATTCAAATGATGTTTAATTATTTTAAATAGGAATTATTTTTAAAATAATTATAGCATTAACATAGTTGAAACAGAATCATCATTTTAATAAATAATGTTATTTTAAAAGATTATTTTAATCCTTATCCATGATTTAGCAAATAGAGTTTAAATATTAAATTTAATTTGTTAATGGTGCCAAACGAACATTAGATAATTTAATGATTGTTGGAAAAGTTGATTTTAAAAGCAAATATCTTTATTTAGAAATTTCATTTTTGATTATTAGTGATAATCAGGAAATCTTAAAATATAAAAAAAATAATGTTTTAGAGGCATATGTTTAAATGGTGTTTTAATATTTAAAATAGGAACTTTGAAATGATTATCCCATTTGTATAAGCGGAAATGAAACTGATGAATAATCAAACATTTTTATTTAAAATATTGAATTAGATTAATTGTAGATTGAGCAAGTAGAATTAAATTATTGGTTTAAATTCTTTAATGTCGGCAAGGTGATTTAAATATTTAAATATATACTATTAAGTATATTTGTTTTGGAATATAATTGTATTCAAGTAGAGATAAGATTTAGTTGATTTATTTAATGCTAAATTGAAATAAAGATTAATTAATTTTAATTAAATGTTATTTATCAAATGTGTTAATTATAGAATACGATGGTGAAACTTAGGGTAAATGATTGACTTACTATTTAATCTAAATGTTTATTAATCAAGTGGTTTTATTTATAGTATATGATCGTGAAACTTAGAGAGAATGATTGATTTAAATTTTAATCAGATGACTTCATTTATTAAAGTGTTTTGATTATGCTTATAATTGTGAAAATTAGAGTTAATGAATGGTTTATCTTAGTCAAATTACTTTAATCATCAAAATGCTTTGATTATGGATCTAATTGTGAACCTTAGAGTAAAATGATTGGTTTTTTAAACATTTCCTTGTTGTGAAACGAAATTGGTGTATTTGATTGGATAATTGCAAGAAATGAAAACTGTGATTGACCGGATTTAGGAAATCCAAACATTAGTTTATTTAACTGCTCGAAGTGCTTTTAGTGTTTATTTGATTCTTTCTCGATGTTGGGAGAATAGAGTAAATGTGTTGAAGTCTTCTAGATAAGGGTTCATTTATTGGTATGGGTTGTTGTTATGTTAGTCAACTTTTGATGTGTCATGAAAAGTGTGTGTAGTTACACCCTGTTGTTTCACCCAGTTTTCACGAACGGGGATGGTGTGTGCCTCCTTGGGATTAGGAGAGGGTTATGTAATTTGTGCCTCATTTGGAAGGAGTGGGTTTTGTATTTTGGTTTCCTCCAGTATTTGGAGAGGGTTTTGACCTTGTTGCCTCCAATGTTTGGAGTGAGTCTCCTTGATTTGTTACCTCCTTGGATGGGAGAGGTCATATTATCTAGTTACCTAATGTGGTTTTCACCGTGTGTGTTGTCTTAGAGGAGTGGCTTGCAATGGGGGTTGACACACAAAGTGGCCTCAAGGATAACCCTTTGCAAGTTGGTTAATTCAGTGATAACTAAATAAAATTTTAGAAGCTTAGGTTGCATCAAACATTAAACAAGATTAATTATGCCTCACTCATGGAACCAAGGGCTTGTCTAGACTTGGGATGAGACGGGAAGGCCTGGAATGGAAAGGTCATCTATCTCATCTTCACGAGAGGTATTTGATTCCACATGAGTAAGCATGGGTGCTGGGATTTCGGTAGAGGCCACTAGGATAACCCATGGTGGGGGCCGGAGCCTAGGAAGATTCTCAGAGGATATCCCTTAATGAGCTATGCGATGACACTCTTCCTAAGTCAATAGTTTGTACTTGATCTATGTGACACCCTTGATCTATTATATGTCTAGAAGCAATGTGACCTATGTTAGTGGTGTGTGTCATACTAGAGATGTTCGTATGACCGTTCAGTTCACGTGATGTGGTACTTGTACTTATTTAGTATCAATTTTGTGTAGCCTATGTCTAGTGGTAGATGGTCTTGTGTAGGAATTCCTTGTTACTATCTCCTAGCATAGAGGGAGTGGACCTTTGGGTTCCACGTGGTTGGGTGGCACATAAAAAAAGAAAAAAAAATAGTTCGTTTGTGTAGTAAATTGCAACTTCCCCTAGGGTTGTGTGGTGGGGCGTTACATATGGTATCAAAGCCCAAGTTTAAACACTAGGTGCTCTAGGATAACGTGGACCCATTAAGTTGTTAGTGGCGTAGGTCTATACTCTAGGCACTATGAGCCATGGTGTTGACCTAGACGCTCTATTCGGTAGTTATGTTTTCCTTTTGAGTTGATATCACTTGTCTATCTAGAAGTTGTTGTGAGGTGGTATAGGTCCAATGGTGCATGAAGCTAGTGGAAAGGATAGGACCCTCAGTGTAGTGCACAATGCACCAATATCCTTCCTATTGGAAGAATGCATTATGGACAATTATGTAGTGTGTGAAATTGGTGTGTGTTATGTGTGTGGTAGACAACTAGTTTTGTTGATTACTTCTGCCCTTTGCATGTCTTGTTGATGAATGCTTTGGAGAGTTGGTTAGGCCATGAACCTACCAAGAAGTGTGTTTTTATTGGTCTCCTTCTTGATGCATGGCTTTTTGTTGTGTAAAAGGAGGTGACCCTTGAGTGGTTCTTCAGTGTGGTTGTAATGTGTTTGTTGGGTGTGTTCCAAGTACTTGTTGGAGCGAGATAGTCATAGGACCTCTTGCATTGAGTGCCTTAGTATGGCGTTTTAGAGGGTGGATTTTCCCAACTTTGTCTTGTGTTGTGGAGGAATGATGCTTATGTTCCTGAAAGCTCTGTTTGACCTTGAGGGTGCCAAGGAGTTCCTTGGGGGTGTATTCTCTTTTGGAGTCTTGTTGTTTTTCTTCTCCATGCAAGTATCTGATGTGTGTTTTCTTGTGATTTACCTCTTTGTGCAAGTGATTTCCTAATTGAACCCCTATGTGGTGTTGGTATTGCTTTTGCATGTTATATTGAATAGAGAATTATGAAATATGATAATAGGAAATGAATGAATATGCTAGTAGTTCATAGAGATTTGTGCATGCTCTTATATGGTTGATGCATTGTGTGAAAATGATTGTGTGAAGATGAAACCATGATTGCATTCGTGCCTATGTTAGAACTGTAAATATCTTGTCTTCTCTCTCTCTTTCCATTGGGTTAATGAAAATTCCTATCCTTAAGTGTGTGGGGTATTGACACCCAGGATATGTTGTATCTTATGAGAAATGTTTGCGTATTCATGAAGGGTTGTTTTATTAGATCAAACCTTGGGCAAAGGACCTAAGTCCCCAAGTTGCATTCATAATTATGAAAAATGTATAGTATGAATAGAAAAAATCATTTTGCAGTAAGTAAAAGTTTAGAGAAAAAGGGATTAGTGAAACAATTGTATGTTAATGATAATTGCATAATAGGTGCATCTTGTTGGTGAGGCCTATAGTCCCCAACTCTATTGTTGAGTCTTAAGAGATCATATAGATGTTAAATTGTTGTACCTGAATTTGAAATACAAAATGTTAAACGGACGTTGAAATGATAATGTTGCATACCTCACCTTGAGTAAACGTTGTAATGATATCACATTAGGTGTGGCCTTATGATGATTCTCGATGATGTGTATTGGTGCATAGAGCACTATGTATGTTAATCCATGGTTATGTGATTTGGAGATTTGGTGGTGGGATGCTTCACCATGTTGATTGTATAGGTTGATAGTGTGCTTGGATGTGTTGAATTATAGCACGGATTGCTATTATGTTATGTTGAGGTATGGAGTAGTTCAGTTTTTGAACCATTAATTATGTGTGATTTTATAAAGTTTGTGCTAGGGGTACTTGCAGGCTTCCAGGAGTAAGCCTGACCCTAGGGGGGAGGATGTAATACCCCTCCATTGTGGATATTTGGATCAGAAGTGTTTTCTTTGTAATGACTTGTTATGTTTATGAGATGACTTTGGAACTAGGTTACTTGTGATTGTGATTGTTAAACAATGTGAAAATTATATTTTGGATGTGATGTTATTTTATTCTGATGTTATCTTTACAACATGTTTTGGATTAACTTAGAAGATATTCGATTTAATGATGTTTTATGCTGTTGATCATATCATTGATGTTAGATGCGTCAGTTAGTGATATTGTATTGGTGAAGGGGACGGGATTGTATCACTCGCTTGCAAGCGCCCTACAATTCTGAGATTTTCTCTTCACGATGTGTTTGATCATATTATATGTATATGCATGTTCGATGTGCTCTTTGTTGTAGGTTGACAGGTACATAGCATCGACTCCACCTTGTTCACAAGTTTGAGCATGTCCATTGACCAACGGTAATTGATTGGGAGATAGTAGCTAGGTTTTCTGTGCCAAGTTGTCACCCTAGTCATAGCATGTTGTCGAGTTAGTTGTTTTAATTTGGTCTTTTTCACCCTTGAGTATTTATTTAATTTCATATTTTAAAGGTTATTAAATGTTAGGTGTAGTTCAATTGATGATTGAATATATTTAGTTGCAATGGTGAAACATTATTCAGTAAATATTGATTTATTTGATTTAATTAACAAAATAATTTTTAGTTTATTGATTGATTTGATTAATTAATAAAATTAGATTGAGTTTATTAATTAATTAGATTAATGGTGATATATTAAATAAGATAGTTGTTTTGGTATTATTGAATATTAAGATTTAATTAAAATAAAAGTAGAAATCATGTTTGGATAGTTAGAGTTAAATTAAATTAAATAAATGAATAAATGATAATGTGTTTTAATTTTACTTCTAAAAATTGTTGATAAAGTAAATTCTTTGCTAATTTGTATTCTTTTGTTTTAATGAATTTTGAAAATGCATGAAGTTTGAATTAGAAATTAGAAATCTGTTTTTAAATTAAAAATTGGGAATATATTCCAAATGTTTTTAAAATATATTTAGTGAGTGGGATTTTTAGGGTTTTTGGCAAAATTTGGGAAAACTCTATTTTAGCATTTGATTTTCATTATGGTGGGGAGGGGGGTTTTTGGAATTTTGGATGGAGAGTTTGTTGGTGGTTTTGCTTGGATTTGTGAAGGACATTGAAACTCTTGCTGGAGTTGGATTCAAAGGAGGAGTTGAAAGCACCCTTTGGGAAGTTCTTCAAGCTTTGGAGAAAAAAATCAGGTTCCTCTTTGTTCTTGCTTTGTTTCATTTTGAAAATAGATTAAATCCTCATGATGCTATTTGGAAATCTTTGAAATGTTGTTTAAATCCAATGAAACCCATGAGAAATTGTTTTGAAAACTTGCAAAATTGTTGAGATTTGGAAATGAAAACCAAAACTAGAATCAAACAATGGAAAAATAGAATGAAAACCAAGAGAGATTTGTTGTCAAAACTGAAATCTAAACCCTATGGTTGTGTTGAAAAATTCATTGTTTTGGGTGCAAGATTTTGTTGGGCATTTGCACAATAAGACCCACAAGTTTATTACAAATTCCCTAGGGTTTCCATTTATTTATTTTCTGGAAAATAACCCTGGTTTTTGTGAAGTTCTCCATGTGTATTTTGTGGAGAATTTATTTGTATTTAAAAATGTGAATAAAATAAAGTTTTTTATTTTTTTTAAGGGTGGCAGGGGAGCCACCCCCACCACCACACAATCACCACCGCCGTCGCGCCCCATGGGGGACAGACTATGTGCGAAGCACACAGTCCTGTCGCCTGTGGGAGGCGGACGCTATGTGCCAAGCACATAGTCCTGCCACCCGTGGGAGGCGGAAGTTGTGTGCCAATCACACAGTCCTACCGCCCGTGGGAGGCAGACTCTGTGTGCCGAGCAGACAGGCCTGTCGCCCATGGGGGACGGACTATGTGCAGAGCAGATAGGCCCACTGCCCATGCGAAGGCTAGGAAACGTGTGCCCTAACTAGGGTTCCATTCCTTCAAAAAAAAAGAAAATTCAATTTCTTTCATGAAAAATGTAAATTCATTTTTAATATTATTTTAATATTATATATATATTATATGATAATATATATATGTACTATATATATAATATATATTATATTATATATATTACATATATAATATATGTATATAGATATATATTTAATATTATTTTAATATTTAAATAATATTTATTTATATAATAATTTATTTATATATATTATATATATACTTATGTATATATATCATATACATTTAGCATGTATATGTCTATATATTTTATATATATAATTTTCTAAAATAAATTATTTAGTTTTGTTAAACGGGGAATATCAATGTGAATTTTAAATAAATAAGTATATCATGGTAGATATATTGGAAATATACTTTAGGGTATAAATATTTAATGTAGATTGCAGTTGGCATAGATGAGTTTTAATTGATTAATTTAGTTGAATAATAAGGTATTAAACTTTAATTAATTGGATTATAATGATAATATTTTGTTAATTGAGGCATTTAAATGATGTTTAATTATTTTAAATAGGAATTGTTTTTAAAATAATTATAGCATTAACATAGTTGAAATGGAATCGTCATTTTAAAAAATAATGTTATTTTAAAAGATTATTTTAATCCTTATCCATGATTTAGCAAATAGAGTTTAAATAACTAATTTAATTCGTTAATGGTGCCAAACGAACATTAGATAATTTAATGATTGTTGGAAAAGTTGATTTTATAAGCAAATATCTTTATTTAGAAATTTCATTTTTGATTTTTAGTGATAATCAAGAAATCTTAGAATATAAAAAAAAAAATGTTTTAGAGACATATGTTTAAATGGTGTTTTAATATTTAAAATGGGAACTTTGAAATGATTATCCCATTTGTATAAGCGGAAATGAAATTGATGAATAATCAAACATTTTTATTTAAAATATTGAATTAGATTAATTGTAGATTGAGCAAGTAGAATTAAATTATTGGTTTAAATTCTTTAATGTCGGCAAGGTGATTTAAATATTTAAATATATATACTATTAAGTATATTTGTTTTGGAATATAATTGTATTCAAGTAGAGATAAGATTTAGTGGATTTATTTAATGCTAAATTGAAATAAACATTAATTAATTTTAATTAAATGTTATTTATCAAATGTGTTAATTATAGAATACGATGGCGAAACTTAGGGTAAATGATTGACTTATTATTTAATCTAAATGTTTATTAATCAAGTGATTTTATTTATAGTATATGATCATGAAACTTAGAGAGAACAATTGATTTAAATTTTAATCAGATGACTTCATTTATTAAAGTGCTTTGATTATGATTATAATTGTGAAAATTAGAGTTAATGAATGGTTTATCTTAGTCAAATGACTTTAATCATCAAAATGCTTTGATTATGGATCTAGTTGTGAACCTTAGAGTAAAATGATTGGTTTTTCAAATATTTCCTTGTCGTGAAACAAAATTGGTGTATTTGATTGGATAATTTCAAGAAATGAAAACTGTGATTGACTGGATTTAGGAAATTCAAAAATTAGTTTATTTAACTGCTCGAAATGATTTTAGTGTTTATTTGATTCTTTCTCGATGTTGGGAGAATAGAGTAAATGTGTTGAAGTCTTCCAGATAAGGGTTCATTTATTGGTATGGGTTGTTGTTATGTTAGTCAACTTTTGATGTGTCATGGAAAGTGCGTGTAGTTACACCTTGTTGTTTCACCCAGTTTTCACGAACGGGGATGGTGTGTGCCTCCTTGGGATTAGGAGAGGGTTATGTAATTTGTGCCTCCTTTGGAAGGAGTGGGTTTTGTATTTTGGTTTCCTCCAGTGTTTCGAGTGAGTCTCCTTAATTTGTTAGCTCCTTGGATGGGAGAGGTATTATCTAGTTACCTAATGTGGTTTTCATCGTGTGTGTTGTCTTAGAGGAGTGGCTTGCAACGGGGGCCGATGCACAAAGTGGCGTTAGGGATAACCCTTTGCAAGTTGGTTAATTTAGTGATAACTAAATAAAATTTTAGAAGATTAGGTTGCATCAAACATTAAACAAGATTAATTATGCCTTGCTCATGGACCCAAGGGCTTTTCTAGACTTGGGATGAGACGGGAAGGCCTGGAATGAAAAGGTCATCTATCTCATCTTCACGAGAGGTATTTGATTCCGCATGAGTAAGCATGGGTGTCAGGATTTTGGTTGAGGCCACCAGGATAACCCATGGTGGGGGCCGGAGCCTAGGAAGATTCCTAGAGAATATCCCTTGACGAGCTATGCGATGAAACTCTTCCTAAGTCAACAGTTTGTACTTGATCTATGTGACACCCTTGATCTATTATATGTCTGGAAGCAATGTGACCTATGTCAGTGGTGTGTGAGTCATACTAAAGATGTTCGTATGACCGTTCAGTTCATGTGATGTGGTACTTGTACTTATTTAGTATCAATTTTGTGTAGCCTATGTCTAATGGTAGATGGTCTTGTGTAGGAATTCCTTGTTACTAACTCCTATCACGGAGGGAGTGGACCTTTGGGTTCCACGCAAGTTGGGTGGCATGTAAAAAAGGAAAAAGAAATAAAATATTTCGTTTGTGTAGTAAATTGCAACTTCCCCTAGGGTTGCATGGCGAGGCATTACATCACGGTCTTTGAGAAATAGACCTTCAAAGATTGATGTCTTTTAGCACTTTGGACTCTTAAGGGAAATTGCCTGTCCAATGTATCTCGAAGTGATTCAACATATTTGAGTGCAAGAGAGGACCATCCCTAGCATAACCGTACCCATACAGACGTGTTGGAATAGTCTGTTTGGTCATACGAGCTGCGGAGTGAAAATTGCACCACTTTGCAACTTTACACTGCTTGCATCTGGCAACTTTTCCCTCCACTAAAAAGTCATCACCACAGGAAAATGCCCCTAAGATAGCAAAAACTGAGAGAGGTTTTTGTAGATGGTCCCAACACGATCCCATAGCCTTGGACGAAGAGTCTATAAGCATCATGGTCTCTGAGAAATAGACCTTCAAAGATTGCTGCCTTTTAGCACTTTGGACTCTTAAGGGAAATTTCCCGTCCAATGTAGCTCGAAGTGATTCGACATATTTGGGTGCAAGAGAGGACCATCCCTAGTGTAAACGTACCCATCCAGATGTGTTGGAACAGTCTGTTTGGTCGTACGAGTTGTGGAGTGAAAGTTGCACCACTTTGCAACTTTACACTGCTTGCATCTAGCAACTTTTCCCTCCACTGAAAAGTCATCACCACAGGAAAACACCCCCGAGATAGAAAAAACTGAGAGGGTTTTTGTAGATGGTCCCAACACAATCCCATAGCCTTGGACGAAGAGTTTGTAAGCATCACAGTCTCCAAGAAATAGACCTTCAAAGATTGCTATCTTTTAGCACTTTGGACTCTTATAGGAAATCGCCTGTCCAATGTAGCTCGGAGTGATTCAGTGTATTTGGGTGCAAGAGAGGACCATCCCTAGCGTAAACATACCCATCTGGATGTGTTGGAATAGTCTGTTTGGTTGTACGAGCTGCGGAGTGAAAGTTGCACCACTTTGCAACTTTACACTGCTTGCATCTGGCAACTTTTCCCTCCAATGAAAAGTCATCACCACAGGAAAACACCCATGAGATAGAAAAAAATGAGAGAGGTTTTTGTAGATGGTCCCAACACGATCCCATAGCCTCAAACAGAGAGTCTGTAAGCATCACGATCTCTGAGAAATAGACCTTCAAAGG
Source organism: Sequoia sempervirens (assembly GCA_007258455.2). Taxonomy (NCBI): domain Eukaryota; kingdom Viridiplantae; phylum Streptophyta; class Pinopsida; order Cupressales; family Cupressaceae; genus Sequoia; species Sequoia sempervirens. The sequence continues at coordinate 45,747 of VDFB02227418.1, read as the reverse complement.
TTGCTTCCTTTTAGCACTTTGGACTCTTAAGGGATATCGTCTGTCCAATGTAGCTCGGAGTGATTCAGCGTATTTGGGTACAAGAGAGGACCATCCATAGCATAAACATACCCATACGAATGTGTTGGAATAGTTTTTTTGGTCATATGAGCTACGAAATGAAAGTTGTACCACTTTGCAACTTTACACTGGTTGCATCTGGCAACTTTTCCCTCCACTAAAAAGTCATCACCATAGGAAAACACCTCCGAGATAGAAAAAACCAAGAGAGGTTTTTGTAGGTGGTCCCAACATGATGCCATAGCCTTGGATGAAGAGTCTGTAAGCATCATGCTCTCTGAGAAATAGACCTTCAAATATTGTTTCCTTTTAGCACTTTGGACTCTTAAGGGAAACTAGTGGGCAACATAGTTAACTTCTTCACAAACTTGGTTTGAAGTAATTTCATTATTTTTTATGCATTTAAAATGAATTTTTAAGCCGTCCACCCTAAAAGTGACCTCTAAATAACTTCAAACACCTTAACTACCTCATTCTTATTCATTTGGTTTGCAAAAAAGCATTTTCATTCCAAGAGGCTGAGCTTTGATTTTTGCTTGTTGGATTGAATGCGGACCGTGACACAACTTTCTTTTTTCTAAAATTGTTCAACATCATTAAACTAAGAACTTATCACACATCTGTAGAGAAACAAAGGAGTACCACAAACTAAAAAACATTACACTTTGGTTCTCATTGACTTGATGTACTCTTCAACATCTCTCTTCTCTAAAAGCAACCTCTAAATCACTTCCCTTAACTACCCTAAAACCGACTGTAAAACTGACCTCTAAATCACTTCAAACACCTATATTAAGCTACCAATCTCAAGACTAATGTAACAATGATACAAAATAATGCTTTGAGTTTGAAAGATGGGCCACTTTCCTACTTTGGGTGGGATTTTAGACTCTCTAATACTATCATGCATTTCTTTCATTCCTTGTGCCTCCACCTCCCACTTCGTTCTCTTGTGGGCCTTTGAAATTTTTCCTTTCCATTTGCATAACACCCTAATACCTTGAACACCACTTCTCAAACCATACATTCCTCTTTGGATCTTTGGGCCTTTCGATGATGTCTTACGTTTGTAAAAGAGCCAATGGGGTATCCTAATCCTCAAACCCCTAGATGCCCATTGTCTTGTGTCCTAACACCCAAGAATCCCATCACCTGAACCCTTGATGTTGGACCTTGGGATAATTATTTTCTTGAACTTAAAGCAATCATTTCCCTAGATCTCCAAACTCAAGCATGCACTTTCACAAAACCTCACAATTTGAATGGACTCCACCCATGACCATGACTAACCAAGAATGCAATTAATGAGCCCAAATTTGAATGTGAGAAAATGGCAAGAAACTTTGGACCCATGTTAGGCCTTCAAACTCTATATAAGGAATAAAACTTCATTAGTTTGGATAATCTTTGGACATCATCTCAACAAATCCAAAATTGCAAAGTCAGAAACTTGTGTTCACTTGTTGAATCTAAGGACAAAAACCCTTAGGTTATGGATATTTTTCGATGAAACCCCATTGGTTTCCTAGAGTTTGGAGGATGAAACTTGTTTGGATTTGTGAGGGAAATTTCACACAAAGGTTGCATCTGTACACCAAGCATAGTGGATTTCAGCATCCCAATATTTTTCTATTTTTTTTTTATCATTGTAATCTTGGTTATGAGCAAACAATTGAAGCAAAAAAATTGTGATCATGAAGTGATTTATTTGAATTAAATACTCTATTCCAACCAACTTATATGTGTAGATATATTTATCATATGTGAATGTTTTAGATCTATATATCTTGTTTAAATGTTTTGAATGATTTTCATTGAATTATTCCAAATCTAAGAAATTTGTATGAATAATTTAGTTAAGGATCATTGCATTTATCAGTGAGCCTATGGTAAAATGTTCTCATCCTATGACATAAGTCTTGAATTGCTTTAATTAGTTCTGACAAGTCATGACCTCTTGATTGGGAAGGCTGTAACTCCCCCATTCATTCAGACAACCAGATGTATGTTTGTTGACAATATCAAATAAAACCTCCAGCCAGGGTCTACTAGTGTAGGGAGAAGCAATGCATGAAATTTTCTTTTTGATTTGGGCTAAATGTGATTAGGACAAGCCCTGACAGGGTTGTATCAAAGCCCAAGAGAGAGATATGTTGAGGAAGAAAATAGAGAAATTATAGTGAAAATGTGCATTAGCATGTCTCATTTTATTTATAGAAGAAAGTATAGTGCACAACAATCAAGCAAAAGCTAAAATCCATCTATGAAATAAATTACTCACTATCAAAACTAACCTTCAAATTAAAGAAGAATTTAAGAAGCTATATTTTCATATAACTTCTTCAAATGTATTTAAATTATTGTACAAGGAACATAAAATATTAGAGATGCACTTTCCAAGCAATGTTGTTTTCCTATCGGTTTATGTAAAACATAATTATTGTGGGGATTCTACTTAAGATTCAATTAATCAAGGAAATCAGAAATGTTTTGGAGTTTTGTTCTACCAATGCAATTATTTTCTATACTAGCCATTATGGAGAAGCGGTTTATACAAATTTCTTTGTGAAAAATACATTGTGATTAAATTATTTGTTTAAAAGCTATGTCTTGCTTTTTATTTTCTAAAAGAATCCATATTTAGATGGTGTTGCAGTCAGATAAATATCTATTTTTCATAGAGCTCACAACTTTTAATAGTATTCTTTTCCTAAATTTCTAGGTCAAAGTGCATGATGATGTCATTTCATGCCTGTAAATAATTGAATCTTCTAGACAACAAATGGTCACAACATCTTGGGATGGAATGATTCAAATATGGAACATTGATGAAGGAAGAGGTAGTTGGTCAACAACTTTTGGCTCATCGAAGAAGACACAAAGTGCTAGTAAGTATATGAAGAATGGTCATATGATATATTATTAGTATTCATATGGGAGTCTAGCCATATTAATTTTTTGAAAAAGGTGAATTTATGTTATATAAAAAAATTGATGGTTACAAATGGACCACCAAATTTACTAAGGCATGGGAAAGTTGACAAAGAAGAAAATAAGATGGTGTAGGGTTAATCATATGAGTATCTAGTTGTTACTTATGCAATGTGAAATAATGCTTTGAGTTTGAAAGATGTGCAATGCAATGTAATCAGCAATATGAATATAAACTAGACGTAATATTTAACCATTCTTTTTATGCTATTGTACATTGATATTTAACCATTGCTTCAAAGAGTTTAATCATGCACACAAGGAGGAAACTAAATTTTGATTGTCAACTTCTATATATATCAAATTATCCAATAATCAAGTGTATGTCCATATACAAAATTGACATCAATGCCAACTCAAACAAAGTTTTACAATATGTGGCATATGCCATCTTGGTATCTATTCAAAATTTACATGCCAAAATGTCTATCTTATCCTAAACTACTGGTGGATCATCAAAATGGAGCCTCTTTGAAGCACTCGTTGGCTCTTAAGGTAGCTACACAATAAAAAGTCAAACCACAATTGAGATTAGTTATACTATATAATTTAAAATTGAATAATTAACATAAAAATCAATACACATTGAATTATAATTGAACTCTAAAATTGAAATATTGATTACCTGAAATATACATCTCTTTGAAGGGTTAGGAGTCCTAGAATATACCCCTATCAAAGAACTAACCAAACCAACTTTTCTAACATCAATCTATATATGTGAACAAAAACATGAAATTGATCCAAGTTAGCATAGAATTGTCAGTAATAAGAACATATTTACCAAGCAAAAAATAAAATAAACATATACCTCTTTAGGTTGATCTTTTTTCAGTATCTCCTTTAGGTGTCTCAACACCTCCTCCTTCAGGCGTTCAAATACCTACTCCTTTGGGTGTTGTGGCACTTATCAACAATGATGTATAGCTCACAACTTCCTATACATAAAAATGACAAGTACATATGAAACTACAAATCTATGTCAATGTATGCATAATCAATAAAAGATTTTATAAATTTTAATTCTATCAAATTTGAGTTCAATTACCTTTCCCTTATCTAACACTATGCCTCCATAGTTTGGAGAGCATCACACCTCGCTCGCACTAGGTGTTTCCTACAAGTAGAGAGTAAGATAAACATATAAGTTAATATATATTTTCATTATTGACAATTCAAATGACAAGAAAATATACAGTAAAAAAATGTAAATGAGTGAGTGCAAAAATACATATTGTGTGCGTGTCGAGGCCAAATGAAATGGCCCTAAGGGTGCTATTAGTCACCTGTGTGAGCTTCTCCTTAGACATTAACTGTTAAATAGATCATGTAAATAAATATTAGTACTTGATACTATCTCTTATTAATATTCATTTTTAAAAAATGCAAGTTATGAATTTACACCTTAAATGTTACCTGTGTAAATACTCCAATGTCCACCTCTCTAGCAAAAGAGGACTCTATAGGGTGTGCTCCACTCCCCTGTGTGTGATCTACTATAATCTCCACACCCTGGATGTCATAATCAGAAGTGTCTAATGGATGCTCAGGGGGTTGTACAATAGGACCCAAGCATATTTGCTGGCACATATTGCAAATATGTGGCACACAAATATGTGGACCCAAGGAGGATGATGCAGCAACACTAGATCCATCACCAAGATCACCAGACTATGGCTAAGCTACTGAAGAAGCATGGGAAACCAAAAGACCACTCAAAGAGTGAATGGCCTAGATAGTTTGTGTGGATGCATCCTCTGTAATATGTGGATGTTGTACTGGAGGTGGCAGAGGAAGGGGAGGATAGGGAACATATGGGCACCTAACTACTCTAGCTACCCCTGGCCTATCCTGAGGCATACCTCTACCAATGCCCTAGAAGGGTTTAGTGTCAAAGTAATTGACATGATGCCCTAACAAAAACTCAGCATATAATTTTTTAATAAAGTAAAAAGGCACATCAAGATTATTGTTGGGTGGTTTATCAAAAACCATACACCAAAGATCCCAAAAGTTATCTATTATGCCCCTATGCATGCACCATTTTATTTAAAGTTTTGGCTTGTTAACATTAACTAGCAAACCAGTGCTGGGGTTAATAAATAAAGAGGCTATTTGGGCTTTTGTTATTTGGAGATATTTCACATCATCATAAGACAATCCACATTCATAATATTCCTTCATGGTTTCTCGCCACGAATGAAAGACATTATGTTGGGTGGAGAGGGTTTCTACATTTGTAATTATTCCTGTCAATGTGTTTGACATTTGGGATAATCAAGGGATTTTCTTATAAACATCACAAATGCCCCTCAATTGCTCCAATTTTTCATGAACTAAGTCTTCAATTGATGGCTGCGGAGGTGGTGGAGCATTTGGTATTTTTGCATTTTGATTCTCAGCTGGTGGATTTTCATTTTCAACTGGTGGAATTTGTGCATTCTCATTTTCGGCAGCCATAATGCCTAATTAAATTTAAAAAATAATTAATCTAAAATTAGACAATATAAATGAACCACTATTTTTAAATCAAAATCCATTAAAACATTCATTTTTTTATCAAAAATTATTTTGAACTCAATTGTTTCATAAAAATTCAATCAAAAACCCTATTTTGAAAAAAAATCACAAAAAAAACATTCATTTTTTTATCAAATCCATTCTCAATTCAATTTTTTCATAAAAATTAAATCAAAAACCTATTGTGAAAAAAAATCCACAAAAACATTCATTTTTTTATCAAAATCTATTCTAAACTCAAAATTTTCACAAAAAATCAATAAAAAACCCTATTTAAAAAAACAATCAACAAAAAACCATATGAAATTATTCAAATCTAAATCAAAATTGAATCAAATCAAATAAAAATAAAAAAACTTACCTTTCCAAATTGAATTTAGCCTAAATCGGATATCCGTTACGTGAACAATGGATGCACTGTACGCCTGCGGGTTCTTCTTAGCCGAATGACTTCAAAAAAGTGACATAAGTTTTTAATATATGCTTTTTACAAATCGGATATCCGATTTGGATTGGATATTCGATTTGTAAAAGTAGGTTTGGCGTTAGGAAGGTGACACCTGAGCCTAGAAAAATTCAACACGTTCTTTTAGCATTTTTTTGGTTGATGAAAGACGTGTTTTTTTCCTCATTGCCACTTTTTGGCCCACCATTAACCTGCACATACCCTGCAAAATATAAAAGATGCTTTAAATAACCAATCTATATTGTTGTAATCTGTCGCACACCTCTCCAAAAGGATCAAAGCTAGCTATTGTTGCAACAGGTTCATGATCAATTGTGCTAGGAATATCATAAAAGTGGGAAAATGAGAAATCTATATTGTCACAATAGAAAAGATGCTTAGACTAACAAATCTATATTAATCTGAACAACCTGAATGATGATGAGTTAGTGATGCAAACTATAAAGACACTTAGATAACCAATCTATATTGTTCTAATCTATTGCATACCTCTCTAAAAGGATCAGAGCTGGTTATTGTTGCAGTAGGTCCATGATAAATCTTCCCAAAATTATCACAAAAGTGCATACAAAATATCACTATTAAATACACCTACATTGCAATCATATATAAAATATTAGTATTAAATAAAGAACACTAATGAACTTAATCATAATGAACATAGTCATTATACCTTCCATTCATGAAAATGCTATTCAAGTGTGCCTAAAGGGTCATCTCTTTGCTTAAGAGTATCCAATATTGCTTCATGATCAACATTACTAAGTGTCCATAGTTGTTTTGTCTTTGGTCTGGCATGATGCTTCAACAACTTAACATTTATTTCTATAACAAGGTACAAATACATGAGAATGGTTTTGTATTTCTTGTAGTCTTCAAATGTAGGTATACCATTCTTTCTAATCATGTATGTTCACAACTAAGATCTTGCAACCACAATTGAACCTGTAGGATACGTGAAACCATCATAATCTTCCATCAATTGTGTTAGCTTATGCTTTACCCACACACATCGAGCCAACCAATAGTCTAATCTCTCTTCATTCCCCTGCGATGCAATAACTACAAAAATATGTCCTGGCTGTAGTAGCTCTGAAAGCAGGTCGTAATCAACTGAACTTTCCATTATGTCATTTGTCATGGATATTGTTTGAGATAAAGGAGTTTGATACTGTGGTACCCATGTATCCACCCACTCACTTGAATCGCATTGATCCCACTCGTACTTAATACAACTCTGACAAAAACAAGCCAACTCTCATGTCCAAATGGTCCATATGCCTGCATATGAGCTTCAAAATGAATGCATCTTTGAATAATCTTTGATTGTATGACAATCCAATATACCTCCCAATGTACCCTCCTCAACGAACAAAAAGAATATGTGCACTATTGAGTCAAGTGTCCCTCCCTATGACAATGCTAAACTACACCAATCAATAATAAAACATGCAAACTTTGAATTTTTCTCCTAAAATATTCAATTTCTCCTTAACTAGAGCTCTCTTTATGCATGCACCTGCTCCATCATACTCTCCTTTCCCATGTCCAGCTTCAAAAAACTCCAAATATGAGGTAGACCCCTCTCTACATGCATTCTACTCAACCAATAAAACATATGAGCATTCTTGAATTGACCTATGCAATTATCTAACCAAATTAGATGTTGGCCCAATGCTATATCATTCTCTTGCAAGAACTCAAAAAAATTCAAGAAACAATGTTGGACATACTTAGACAAGTGAGATCTATCATCACTCATATAAAAATGATACTCTCTGATCATCTTTTGATCCTCCTCTATACTATTAGGTGCATGTCTAAACATTATGTGGACAAAAATAACAATTTGAATGGAATTGTAATATTGAGATTGTACCTCAATTTGTTATTGCAATGTGTAGTTTTATGCAAAATCAACCACTGATATAATAGTTCCAATCGGAAATGAGTCCTTACACATCCTAAATTTTTGATCCAACCATTGAGACCTATGACTATGCCTTGCATACTTGTAGAAAATATTGTCCTTAAAATCTGAAATAAAATCAGCAACATTGCATTCTTTTGTAACCAACTCACATCTAGAACCTTCACCTCCACTTTACTAAGTATATTTGACTATCTCATATCTCTTTTTCTCAACAAGCTTCTTTCCAAATTCATGTTCGGAACTCTCATGAAAACATTGAACAAACTTTGACAGGCCACCACATTGTGAGTACTTTGCATTTAAACAATCATTTCTATAGAAAAAGCAACCATCATCTCTAGAACATAAAAATAGATCTAGCAAGTCCCTTGATGATTTCAGAAGATGCTTTGCACTCCTCCAACATTTCATTAGTATGCAAAGTAGAACAGATATAGCATAATAGCTCATGGTACATTGAAAAATCTGCATGATATTTGCAACAAAAAGTATCACAAATCTTAAGAGGCACACACTAAAATGGCTTCAAACCCTCAAAATTCCTTTTCAATATTTCCATATTTGGATGTGTTTCAATAAAAAATTTGAACAACATTGTTTGGATTGATTCCAAGAAATGTTTAGGATGTGGTGTATGGTCTTGATTTCCAATTCTTAACTTTAAAACATCCTTTGCATTGGGTGATACTCTAGAGATATCATGCCAAAATTGTTGAATTACTTGCTTTACATTATCAATTAGCTTCTTATCAACATGTGGAAGCCTCCCAAAAAAATCCCATGTATCATTTTGAAGAGATCTATTCTTTCTCTTCTTGCGAGTGCTTTATCCAAAGTCTTACGAATTATGTCAAAATCAATAAAAGTTTGTCTCATAAAGTGAGCCTTTTTCAATTGATGGCTTACTAGGGTGATTGTAATGACTCTCCAAGCAGCACTCTTATCCTTTTCCTTGTTATTTTTTCCATTAGACTTGAGAGCATTAAAAATATTTTTGACAATAATAGAATTTTTTTCGGTCTTCTTGTTCACACAAATCTTCAATTTGGCTAGCAAAGGTCTCATCTTTTGCATCTTTAGCAATTGTCAAAAAAATTGGCATTTCTAATTCAATGTCTTATCGCTAAAATATTGGTTGAAAAGTCTTCTAGCCCACAACAGAACAGTTCATGTTGACCTCTTGCCTTCAAATTTTTTTATAATGTTCTCATCAAATTCAAGTAGCCATTTAGGGGTTCTTGAAGGTCTTGAATTTGGAATATGTCTTTCTTCCACACAAGGTTCTTCATTTCTCATGTAATCTAGTGAAACATAATTTACACTTGCTTCAATATTATGTTCAAAATCTTTATTTCCAACATTTTCACCTTGAACATTTTCAATATCAATTTGAATAATTTCATTCCCAATTTCAATATCATTTTGAACATCTTCAAATCCAACATTTTCACCTTGAACATTTTCATTATCAATTTCAATATTTTCATTCCCAATTTCAATATCATGTTCAATATCTTCAAATCCAACATTTTCATTATCAATTTCAATATTTTCATTCCCAATTTGAATATCATGTTCAACATCTTCAATTCCAACATTTTCACCTTGAACATCTTCAATTTCCTCTTCACTTGAAAGACCATAGGGGTTAGGTTCACCAATATTTAACATACCTTGTCTGAAGTCTCTTCCTATGACCTTCTATCTCTTTGTCTATATGCTTCAATTTTTTCTTTTGTAAGCTTTCTCTTATGTTTTTGCTTCTGACAACTGATGCTCCTTGGATACCTCATAAAAGATGCTAAAAAATCATTGCTTATGACAAATTTGAGTAGAAGATGCTCCAAAAAGTTGATCTTTGTCTCTTCCTATCTAAAACTGCGTGTATGTCACCTACAAATAGAATTTAGGGTCCATTAGAATGCACAAAACAACCCACATGGGGATTTTCTATAGCCCACAAATCTGATATTCGTTATAATCTGATATTTGATTCATTTGAAAAAAAATTAAAATGTTTGTAATGGTATGATTTTAGTTCTACAACTCAGATATCTGATTTGTGCACACATAGACCTAAGGGTTAATGGTAGATGATAGAAGGTTTAAGGGTTTAGGGTTTAGGGTTTAGGGTATATGGTAGAGGGTTTAAGGGTTAGGGGTTTAGGGTATATGGTAGAGGGTTTAAGGGTTAAGGGTTTATGGTAGAGGGTTATAAGGGTTTAGGGTTTCAGGGTTAAGGGTATAGGGGAGAGAGATATATGGAGTGAGTGTGTGAGAGAGTGGATTGAGAGAGTGGGAGAGTGTGGGATAGGGTGGGA
>VDFB02227418.1:20750-35124 GCA_007258455.2 Sequoia sempervirens | reverse complement strand
GAGAGTGGGAAATAGTGGGATAGAGGATGGGAGAGAGTGGGAGAAGGTGTGATAGAGTGGGAGAGAGACCTGAGAGAGGGAGTGGGGGTTATGAGAGAGAGAGAAGATGGTAGAGGGTTTCAGGGTTTAGGGTTAAGGATAGAGGGGAAAGAGAGAGGGAATCAGTGAAAGAGAGGGAGGGAGTCAAAGAGAGATAGAGGGTAGAGGGGAGAGAGATACAAGTGATTGAGTGAGAGACTTGGGAGAGAGAGAGGGGGGAAAGAGATAATATTTAAATATTTTATATATTAAAGTAATATATATATTTAAATATTTATAAATTAACTAAAATATTGAAATATTATATACATGATAATATAATATATTATATATTAAATAAATAATTCAGTAAGAGATTATCATAAATTGTATATTATATATTACATTATAAATTATATAACATATTTGCAACTCTATATAGAACATATCAAATATCGGATTCAAATCGGATATTAGATATCTGATATTTCTGACACAAAATTTAATGCCTAGGGATTAGCCTTAGACTTGCTTTGGATTTTGGTTTGGACCTGCCAATCTTAAGAAGTCAACACAAAAAATGTGTTTAACAACTTACCTTGCTTTTCCAGACTTCGCGCATATGGCTGATGACTTTTTTTTAACCCAAAATTGATGAAACGAAAAGGGTTTGTAAAGGAGCTTCTCAGCTTTCCACCAATATAAATTATACTTTAGTTTGAATCTAATAAATAATTATTAGTCATTTTCTATTAGAATTATGACTAAAGTCTTGATTGATAGCCTGATTGAAAAACATTTATAACTTTCAAACAGTATCACATTTTTTGAATCCAAAACATACATCACATTCTATGCTTTGCATACTATAGGATTAAAAAAAAAAAAAAATCATGAAGTTTTGACCAAGTTAAGGTGGTAAGACATATGCGTTTTTATATTTTTTTAAAGTTGTAACTAAAAATTCATAATTAATTATTTACTTTGAAAAGAAATACAAAAAAATATGCATCACATCCGGACATGAGTCCTCTACTTATATCTAAAATATTATAAAAAAATATTATGATTTTATTATGGTTCTAGGGTGGTTAGACAGACACCTACTTTTTTTTCCCTGAAATTTAAGTACTACTGCATTGAAATTTCAATTTTTCATCAAATATATTTTTTTAGAAAAATAAACCTAGTATTTTAGAAAATACATTCAACTTGCCACAAATTCTATTCTTACATATTTTTGAAATAATATAAATTATTTATTCAAATTTTTAAGTCAAGTTGCCTAACTCTATTTTTTTTTAATTTTCATTGCCACTTAAGGGCCTATTTTTTCCATGATGATCCTGCACATACCCCTTCTTTTCCATGATGATCCTGCACATACCCCTATAATTCTAGGTATTACACAAGGTTACATTTATTGGAATTGACAAATAATATGATTATGTTGCTTGTTAAGACTTGAAAAGTATTTATTTTAGTTGAAGGCTAATGTCATTACGTACTACGGAGATGATTATGAATATAGTGTTGTTGTGATTTCTTTAAATGTACTAAACTTTCTAAAGAAGATTATTAATTTGCACAAGATTTAACTTAAGTGTGTTTAGGGTATGGAAATGACCATAAGAAATTATGTAATTGAGAGAGGAGGATTATCCTTGAATCTTATAATTGAATTAAAATTTAAAATTAGAAAGAAAAATCCTTCATTCAAAATAGACTAGGTTTGGAAACCACTTTTTTCTTGAGTAGTTCCTTACTTTATGTTAGTGATTTGAAATTGACTCTGACAATCTACAATGGCCTTAGGAAATTCTATCACATGAATATTTATTATAAAAAAATAAGAATTTGCCTCCTTATATGTGGATAATGCATTATAGCTTATAGGGTGCATTTATCTTGAAGACAACAATTTTAAAGACTATGACAAAGGTTCTTATCAATTTTTATTAATGCTAGTTATAAGATAATGACATCAGAGGGTTAGAAATGGAATTATTATTATTATTGAGTGTACATACCCTTATGATGGTTTGAAGTATATGGTCTTTCCCAATTATCTCCAGTATGTCTTATGTTTAGAGCAAGTTTGTAATTATTTCTAGTAAATTAATAAGTAAAATTGTTCATTTTGAATAATTTTAGTAACATCTTATTACTCTATAGAGAAAAATAAATTACCTAAGATTAAATACCATATTGAAATCAATATAGACTCACCATGCAATTAATTAGTTTGAGAGGTGACAATTCATTTCCTTTGGTATTCAACACTCCAATAGGATGGAATGCTCATGTGGGAATCATCATTGCCCTTAGATATTAACAATGATGAATCCTAATTGAAATATCTAGTCAACAACACAATAACATGACTCTAATTTCTTTGTGGGTTGTCATTTCATGAATGAGCTAGCAAACCCCACCTATTAAGGGTTTTTGGAAAGGTGATTTATCAATTATCCTCATTGTAGCCATTAACCCAATTAGAATTTTAAGATTTTCATAATTAATCTAAGTGTATATGTAAATCATACATCTAATAGATGTTAAATGTGTCAATTCCTCCACTTATATTTGTTGGAAGGGTCATTAAGGTTGTATACCACCCTAAACCTTGGATTTTCTATAATTTATTACATACTTTGTCTTCTAGAATGCATATGTAATATTTTCTAGCCTTAAAAGTATGAGTGGAATCATGCTTTGAGTATGTTAGTCATATAATCTATGATGCATATGAGACAAAATTAATTTACATAAAAAATAATGATCCAATTTAGACTACTTTATTTATTTCTCAATTCAAAAATTAATAGAAATAGATAAAAGATATCATAATCTATAATTTTTTAAAATTATATGTATAAATATAAGGGAATTGGAAGTTAGACAAATATTCCAACCTATTAGAAATACATTATGATAAACTAACTCCTAATTTACATAATTTAATTAATTTGTAGATATAAAAAATAATTAAAGAACTTCTAAAACATTTTCAAGGAAAAAAATAATATTTTCAATTCAAATTTGAATTACAAATGAATAAAAAAAAGTTTTTTACGAGTTGCTCAAGCATCATCAATTTTTATCTTCACATTTTTTTAAAAATTATCATCATATATGCACCAATCTAAAATATAGTTTTTCTCTTTACTTTTGAAGAAATGGCGATGTTTAAAGTTCACCAATCCACCAGTGATAGAAGTATAGGTTTAAGACCACTACATTACTCTTGTTGGTAGGTTCTATATCCTTTTAGTAAGGTCTCTAAGTGAAAAGGTATCACTGGATTAATATGGTAAAGTTGTTTTTATCTATGGACAGTCTTTTTTTATTTGTAATGCTATTTTTTTACAAATATTATGTTCATAGAGTATTAGTATGAGATCAAGACAAGTTTTTGCAAGTACAATCATGATATAAGTATTAGCATTTGTATCTAAAGAAGGTTCAAGGATTAGGCCGATAGAGACCTATATGTATGTTAATATGTTATTGAGTATGTGTTTTTGCATGTGTGAATGTGGATGCCATGTGCTCAAATTCTAGTTGTATGTGGGTGGATTAAAAAATTCATAATAAGTACTAAATAATGAAATGAAATAAACTTAGACAAATCTATGTTTAAAAAAAATAAAATTAAGTATTATCTGATTTTGAAATATGTACATACAAATTTAAAACATAAAGCAATGCAAATGAAAAGAAGAAAGTTGCCACAATTGACAAAAACATATTTTGATGGAAATAGAATGTTCCCATCAAGCTGGAAAATCAATATTTATCTGGATTTTACGTGATAAATGAGATTTTGGAAGATTTCTCTGATATTTTTTGACTCAACAGTGATTTGCAGGTGTGAGACTTATTTGACTCAAATCTCACACTATATGTAGCCTATTGACTAATTAGCTTCTTTTTTTACTCAACAGTGATTTGCAGGTGTGAGACTTATTTGACTCAAATCTCACACTATATGTAGCCTATTGACTAATTAGCTTCTTTTGAACAACTACAAAGAAACTACCTATTATAAATCTTGATTTATAATAGATTAGTATCAGCTCCTAAACTACCTATAAAAATCAAGATTCATACTGCTTTTAATAAAGTCTCTAAATAAAAAGGTGTCACAGGATTGATATGGGAGAGCTGTCTTCATCCATGGGGAACCCTTTTCTTGTTGCTCTTTGGAATGTTTATTTTATTTTTTCCCTCATAAATCTGGATGGCGAAGGAGATCAGGTCCAACTCAATGGAATAGTAGCAGATTATGGTGCGGGCATTCGTTGTTGTCAATGGCAGGCAGCTACTTTGTGGTAGTGGCAACTATGATTAGTGGAAACTTTCCAATAAGTGGGATTCCTAGTTAGCCACGACATTGACACAGTCACGCTGAGTAAGTGTGAGCCAATAAAATGGGATTATAAATTGAAGGGGATATTGCTCCAATTAATATATAAGATTGCCTCCCGAACTGCCTTGAAACAGGGTCGTTTGTTTGGGTTAGATTTGATTGCAAATGCAATAGCCCCCAGAGATCTTCTGGCTGCTAATATCACTGTTATTACTCAGAAATAAAATGGAAGCGTGTAGACTCTCTCTTGCACTTTCAGTTTCCCTCCTTATCTTCGTCTTCCTTGTTGAAGTTGTTTCCGCAGAGCAAAAATCTGCTTATCATGCACTGGATGTTGCATCTCGGCTGAAGGAAGTGAGCTCTCCTCCCGTGCAACTAAATACCACCAGCGAAAAAGGGGAGAAGATGGTTTCTCCGTGGAGCGTGCAAGTTTTCTACAGAGACGCTCTACTGATGGGAAATGTGAGCTACGAGCAGAGGCTCAAAAAGAGGTTGGAAAGGGATTCGCGGAGGGTGAATGCTCTGCACAGGCGGGTAGAGAGGATGTTGAATGGGAACGAGAAGGAAAGAATAGAGGGCAAGGCAAAGACAGATGATTTCGGAGGCGATGTGAAATCTGGCCTGTCAGAAGGTAATGGGGAGTATCTTATCCGTATAGGTGTGGGAACGCCGCCCAGAATGGAGGACCTCATCTTGGACACTGGGAGTGACGTGACTTGGGTGCAGTGCAAGCCATGTTCTAAGTGCTACGATCAGGTCCAGCACTCTATTTACATCTCATAGTTAAAGAGTTAACAGTAATTTTATATGTAATTTATATAATAAAAAAATTAATTTTATTAGATTTTTATAATCCGATTGTTATTGTTTTTGAATTCAATTGTGTAAATTTTATTTATCAAGATTTGATCACATTTTATGATTTTTTATCTCTAACATCTTGATGATAGATCACAGAATATGATCTGAAACATTATCACTAAAAAATCTTAACACAATAAATTAAAAACAAGATAAAAAATATTATTTTAATTTTATTGATTAAAATTTATTTGAATGTTGACTTGTTTGATATTTAAAAATAATTCAGGTGGACCCTGTGTTTGATCCATCCTTATCCACTTCATTCACCCCAATTCCTTGTACTTCCCAACTTTGCGGTGAGCTGGATACATCGGCCTGTGACAAGAAGGGGGGCTGCTTATATGGGGTGTCTTATGGAGACGGTTCTTTTACTGTGGGACACTTCGTTAAGGAAACACTAACGCTTGGTACTACAACAGTTAAAAACATGGCCATAGGTTGTGGGCAGGACAACGAAGGGTTGTTCAAGGGAGCAGGAGGCTTGCTTGGTCTTGGAGCAGGTCCCTTATCATTTCCCACCCAACTCGGGTCATATGGCACAGCGTTTTCTTACTGTCTTGTAGACCGAGATTCAGGTAAAATTTTACCAATTAAAAAATGTTTTAATCATTTTTACATATGAATTAGTAGTTCATGTTTTTTTTAATTCAATTCTGTAATTTTGAATCAATATTTTGGATCACATTCTATGATCCATCATCAGAAAAGAATTGAAAACGGATCACATTCTATAATCCGTCATCACCATAATAGAAAGCTGAAAGAAAAAATAACATGTAAAAAAAATCTTACACAATTGAATCTTAAAATAACATACCTTAAAATTACTATAGATTATGTAAATCAAGTGTCTTTTAACATAAATTAGTATTAACTCTTTGGCTGTTAAATGTTTAATTAGACGACAGGGGCACTCTGCGCTTCGGCACCGGGGCTGTTAACCGCGTCGGGTCCGTCTTCACCCCGCTTCTCATAAACCCGCGAGCGAGCACCTTTTACTATGTTTCCCTGAAGAGTATTACCGTCGGCAGACTGGTGGTTTCTCTCCCAAAGAATGTATCTCGATTCGACGAAAACGGAAGGGGCGGGATAATAGTGGACTCGGGCACGACCATCACGCGGCTACAGGCGGTAGCTTACAAAGCCTTGCGAGACGCCTTCTTGGCGGGTACCGCCGATCTTCCCCGGGCGGACGGGCAGTCCATATTCGACACTTGCTACGATCTGTCAGGGCGTGAAAGCGTGAAAGTTCCTATTATTAGATTTCAGTTTTCCAACGGGGCTCTTTTAACTCTCCCGGCAAAGAATTATCTGATTCTTATGGATTCTGCGGGGACATTTTGCCTTGCTTTTGCACCCACTTCGAGCGATCCGTCAATCATTGGGAATTTTCAGCAGCAGGGCATTCGAGTCTCTTTCGACTCTGCCAACTCTCTCGTTGGCTTCGCCGTCAACCAGTGTTAATTCACTGCCCAAAATAAGACGGTGAAATCTACTATTATATATGACTAGCGTTCTACTAGGTTTTTCTATACATAAAAATCAATCTATATATATATAATAGGATACTAGTATGAGTCTGGCTTTCAATTGGCATGTAGAAGGAGTGCAATAAACTACATGCCAGCACTGTATTTAAGTATTATATGGAATGTTCTATGAAAGGAGTTATTGTGGTGTATATTAGATTTTTAATATTAGTTGAATTAAAATTGATCAATAATTAATTAAATTTGCATACACATATACATAGAATTGATTGCATCGCTAGCCAAATCGACAGGTCATCTGTCAAATTCTTTTGCTCAACAGTTCTATTTGAGGCCATTCCGCCTGAAATCTGAATGATTCAGAGTGTATAAGGAATGAGATTATACTGCATGACCAGATAACCAGATGGCCTGGCTACTTGAAAAAGATAGAAGTGGAGATAGGTGCTGAGCAAGGAAATTGAACTCCCATTTTCTTGACAAAACAAGCATCAAAATCGACATAACATTTGTGCATCCTGATTTTAATAATAAACCTTGCTTTAGGAACCCAATAATCTACACAAAGAAATGCATCTTTGTGTAGATTATTGGGTTCCTAAAGCAAGGTTTATTATTAAAATCAATTTCTTTGGATGCCCAAATATGCAAGAATAACATTTCTCTAGGGTTCCAGATCATTGTTTATTTTACCCTATCATTTCAATGTCATTCTAAATAAATTATCACTCTCTTAATGGAACCTAAACTTGTTCATTTAAATCCACTTTTGTATGGAAGGATAGACTGATTTTTTTTAAAGAATCATAAAGAAAGGTTCTAAGTATTCTTTCTTGGAGTAGCAACCGACATATTCACTACATCTCATCTCATGGTTAAATTTATTAACATTATTCATATCAAGGTATCTGGTCTCTTCCTTGTTTAGAGTTATTTTCTTAACTCTATCTCAATTTTTATAACTATATATGAACACATTCACGAAATCTAGAAATAAATTACAACTTCATAATTTCATGAATGATTTTCTAAGGAATCAAAAGATAGAAGAAAATGAAGGATGTTTATATTAAATCTAAATTAACTCATATGAATTTACCCAAATCAAGAAATCCATTCATTCACTCTCTACATTAGATTGCTGTTGAATTATCAAACCTAGTGATTTATATGTGTTAATACTAAAAGGTTTAGAAGTTTTTAAATTTTTAAACTTAGGGGTTGAACATGAAAATTTTGTTCTCAAATCTACATTTAACAAGAAATATAGAATATTTGACCTTCCTCCTCACCAAGTTTACATATTTTGGAATAAGATTGTGGAAAAACATCACTTATCTAAATTTCTATATTTTGAATAAAATAACAGATATATTTTAATTTTCTTATAATAAGATCTTCATATTCTTTAAGATAAGTTATTTTTTTATTTTTGTTCTATTCATCCAAACTTAGAAAAAAGTGTGTGATTATTCTATACTTCATTCTGTTAACATTGATTTTTTTCAAAATTAATTTATTAATATGAAATTTATATGATGTGTCAAATTAGTGATTTTTTAATGACACATCCCCTTCAATGAATCATAAGAAAATCTATTTATTAAAACTATAAAATTTAAAATTATATAACTTGTATAATTACTCTTAGTTATCTTTTTGGATGAACAAGTTTTATTTAAATGAATGAAGAAAAAAGAGGAGGGGAGCACACTAGATGATATGTTATATTTTAGTTAATAATAAATAGGACTACTTAGATATCCATTTAACATTTGATATTATTTATATTAATTAACATTAAAAAAATCCCAATAATTTAGGGATAAGATTTGGATGACTACAATTATTTTTCTTGTCACATATTCAAAATTTGATTATAGGTATCTTGAATTACTCATCAAAATTCAAGTTTCACTAATTTTGAAAAAAATACACTTATGACCCTCTTTTAACCCTCCATTTTCATCCAATTACCAACATTAGTAGATTTTTATTAAAAATAAAATACTAAATTAAGGATATTGCTTCCTCATTTTTTTTTTGAAATCTTAAATTTGGATAAATTAAAGTATGCTTGCTTGTTGGCATGCTTGCTTTAGTGGTCTAATAGTGAGTTGTAAGTGATTGGGATAATTATTATGAATTTAAAGCTTCTTCCATCCTATGAAGGTTGTTAGATTATTGTGAGCATTATTTTATCTCCAACCTATATTAGCTTTCTAAATATTTATAATTTAAGATAGAGTAGTCGAATTATATGTTCACTTATTTTATTAGTGTGTTGTGATGCTTGTGTGTCTAAATAGTTGGATGAATGATAATGAAAATATTTTAATTTATTAAATATAAAATTTATTGGATAAGTTTCATATAAATTCTTTTTTTAAGCTTAATTTTATATTAAGAAAATGATTATTAGACAAGTAATATTTTATTATTAGTTTCTTGTGTAAAATTTATATTATGTTTGAATAATTATAAATTATGAATGTGAAATGTTATTGATAAATCCAACTCTAATTTGTTACTAAAATGAATTGAGTACTTTATGTGATATCATAATTATATGTTGTCATTTATATGAATGTCGTTTATGTATAATGTAGGTGAAGTATGTGTTTAAATGTACAAGCACATCACACAAACACTAAATGAAATATGGTGACCCCATCTTGTTCATATAATATTATGTATCTATTATGAGAAAGTAGTATTTTAGATGTAACAAAAAACCCAATTTTCATAAGGTACATTATAATTTTTTATCTATGTTTTTGGAAGAGAATATATTTATATTTTGAGTTGATATGAACATGAAGTATTAAATATAAAAACTTATGTTCATTAATTACTTTCTAGATAGGAGAGTGTTGATATAACTCATCTATTCTCCTATCTTATTTCCTAGTAATGTTTTGATATGCACCCCCATCCTTAGTTATTTATCTAGTTTAAAGGGAAACTAATGTAATTAGGAATTAAAAGAGATAATATCTCCACTAGAATTATTTTTTTGTATTTTTTCATTTTAATGCATTGCAATAGAAAATGCTATGTTAAATGAATGATAGTTAGCCTCAAGAGATTTCTTTTGATCTTAATTTACAAAAGGTAATAAAAACATCTTAGTAGAAGAGATTGTTAGTTCAAAGGGATAAACTGGAATATTAAGATTCCTAAATGTAAAGCAATTTTTCCTTTAATATTTTAGTGTTCATCCCTTACTCTTTTCAGCTTCAAGATAAATCTGCTCTAAAAAAAGTGAAGACTACTCTCAAAGGCACATAATGAGCCACCTGGTGGCTATGTGACTTTTACATATCGTTTTCCTTTTAGGCGGAAGTCAAGGCATGTGTCAGCTTGGCAAGGATTTTCTTTAAAGCTATTCTAACAAATTTGAGATTGTCCACTCATTTGAAACATCATCTATTCGCTTCGAGAAATTTGTATTTTTTGTAGAGTAATCTCTTTATGTCACGTCTCATACTTTGATGCTATTTTGACCATGACTTACTTTGATGCTATTTTGACCATGACTTATTTTGATGATGTTTGACCATGACTTTATGGGATTTAATATACGAATTATGATACGTGTTAGAGCAATATAATATACTACAATGCTTTGATGTATGGGAATGTAGAAAAATAATTGTTTTCTTTCAGAATTATGAGTGCATTTTATATAAAATAGGAATGTTGATTTAATTATTGTTTAAATTTATATTTCTACATTGGTTACTAATACACTTTCGTTTTTGCACGCCTGAGTGCATTTGAGTTGCCAGGTGATCGAAGGCCAAGAGTGTGATTGAGGAAAGAAGGTTAGCTTCCCGACAGGGTAAAAGAGGAGAAGTTCTCGATTACGCACACACCACTTAAAATCATGTAGCTGCATTAGGTCATGTTTGTTTTCAATATGATTGTTTGAAATTGATTAGCAGAGCAAAATTAAAATATAGTTTAATTAACCTTAAAAATTATGAAAAGAATATGGTTTATTCTATTTTAATTTATCCCATTTATTTTTGTGCATTAAAAAGGAAAGAAAATCTGATTTAAAAAGAAATATAATATATAGGAAATTAAAGAAATAAAACAAAACAAATAATAAAGTAAAAGTATTATGTTTGTATATAATGAAATAATAGGTTTGCATAAAAGGGGATATATTTCTGATTTGTATATGGTTATTTTTCCAAAATAATGAGGAATGAACAGCCCGAGAGAACATTGGGCTCTGGAAATTTTATCTTAAAACCAACAATGCTATTGGCATGTGGCAATCCTTAGAATTTGCATGAGAATTTTATCTGTCATCTGGAAATAAATTGCATGATCCTCGAAAAGAGGAATAGAGCTTTAAGAGGGAAAAGAGAACTTCCATTCAGTCATATCCGAGAGCTCTGGAAAAGAGGCGACAAGAAGGTATTGCAGGGCATCTGCACTGGAGAAGAAAATTGCCAGGTTCTTTTCATACTTTGCCTTCATTTAATTTTAAAATTGCAGTAAGGAAATTGAAGGAATGAAATGCATCATTCCATGATATGAGTATAAACAACTGAGAAATCTTTCCAATTTCGTTTTTGAATCTGGGTAATAGCTTACTTCTCTTTGTTGCAATATAGAATACACATTCTTTTCTTCAGAATTAGGGTTTCATTCTGTTGCAAAATCTGCAATTTGTTAAACTGCTCTAAAGTATAATGGGAAATATATATGCATATAATGTCTGCATAAAAACTCTGTCATCTGAATAAATTCAAAATGCCTTTGAGATAAAATTCGAATGCAGATATACTGGGCGAAATGTTTTCTTTATTTTGAGTTTTGAAACTGTTAACCATAGGAATGAGGAAGGGATTTAATCCCTTGTCCTCCCCATGGGAAGGACGCGACACTGTGGGAGGCTCGCGCCTTCCACAGGCCGCGGCCTGTGGAGGAGGCGCGAGCCCCTCACAGCCCGCCCCCTCCCCATGGGAGGGGCAAGGGCTTTCCTGCGCCCTTATAATGCTCAACGCCAGTAAGAGAACCCTGAAAAAAATGTCTTATTCTGTGTACACGGCCAGTGAATTTTTGAACAGACTTAAAAACCAGAATTTCTTTCTTCAAAATTACACGCAGCTGTATATGAATTTTTACACACACACACATATATATATATATGTATACATATACACTTAGCTGTATATACATACATATATATATATATATTTATTTATATATATATATAAATATCCATGCATATATGTGCCAAAATGCAAGTTGAAACAGGAAAACCATTTCCAGAAAGTAGTATGAACTCTGTATCTCTGAAATGTTAAACCTGGAACAAGAACAGAAATGTCTCTGAGAAAACCATGTAAACTGGAAATCATCTTGATTACTTTGACATATACTTACATACAGAAATACAATCCTGAGTAAAGGAATACAACATAAAATTTGAATGCAAGATTATCTTTCAAACCTCTGAATTTCTGAATAAATTGCACTGTTTCAGTATATTATTAATACTCTGAAACCTGTATTGAAATTGGGAATTACACTATCAGTCAGCCTGAACTTGGAAGGAATAGAAGTACACACTGAAATCAGAAAACACTGTTCCATTCAAACAAATTGATTAAATCTTTCTTTCTAATAGTGCACTGAAAAGTATTAAGACATACATGTTCTTCTTTAAAAACAGAGCCTTTATCCAAATCAGAAAAGGATTACTTACAAAAAGAGTAAACGAAATTTACTACTGAATTTACAATTTTTCTTTCAAAGGATGTTCTGAAATTCACATTTGAAATTCTTTTAGAATTAATTGAATGATTGAAACATGAACGAAAATGCAAAACTTTCTGCTTTGGTATTTATTCATACTTTACTGTGGTAACTTCCGGGACAGGGTGCCGAAGGTGGACCAACAGAGACGGTAGTATTACCTTTTCTAAACTACCATTTACTTGTATTATTTATGCTTGGCCAAGCACTTGTACCATTGAAATAGATGGGTTTGTTTTAAAAGCCTAGAAACATATATGTATTTGAGTCTCTGCCACCTCCTGTTGCAAGAAATGTGTTTATTTCTCATGTTAGAAATGCATATAGGCATCAGGCACGCATCGAGAGTTCCCTCCTGTTTTACTGTTTCGGGTTGCTAGGCTCCTTTATGCAGGGCCGGGGATTCCTTCGAGTTAGGAAGGAACCCGGGGAAGTCATGGACTTCGTGGTTGGGCGGAAAAGGCGCCTGAATCACATTCTTGGCCCCAGCTTGCAAGCAGACCGATGGTGTCACGGCGGTTGGTGGTTCCGAGTTTTATTTGCTATTGATGTACTTGTGTATTATTTTGGATTGGCTTGTGAAGCTCCGTTGTAAATATATATGTATTTGACATTCTTTGATTGAAACTTTGAAATAGAAGTATGATTTGAAAGTATCTAATGTAACATTGATTTGAGGAAATAAAGTTTTATGACTTAGCATAGAAAAGATGTTTCTATTGGAATTGTTGATTCTTCCAAGTATGGTTGAATATATGAGGAAAGTCATTGAAATACTTATGCTTTGTATAAACTTGATACATTACATTGATATTATTATTATGAAATGCAATTTAAATTCTCTTTTATTAAGCTCATTTGGAAGTGTTATGAACAATGTTGATTACTTGGAAATCTTTTGTAATTTGAATAAATTGAAAATACTCTTAATTTCCCTTTTATACTAATTTGAACGGATTGAAAACATTCTTAATTTTTCGAGCGTTACATCTTGGTATCAGAGCCATAGGTTCAACACTCGGACCTTAAGACTTCTACGCTATAGGTTGCAATGTGAACCTGTTGATGACCTAAATTTCTAAGAGCATCGAGTGAATTAGCACCCTATCTTGGGTCGAAGATTTCTTTGATGGGTTGGAACCTCAATGAGTCTTGGATGTTTAAGTTGAGAACCAAGAAGATTAGACATGGTATGACTATATTAGTTGAGAGTACTCATCAGTTTAGTGGCATTTTCAAAAGAATCCTTAGTAGGAAAATGTCATGGTCAAAGCAAGGATTGGAGATTGTACCTTTAAAAAGGGTTGAGACATTGTGATGGATATATCTAAGCCAAGATGGCTAAGACATGATGACAACCCGTGAAGTGATGATGTAGAATAGAGAAATATTGAGAAAAGAGGTCTCTTGAGGACATAAAAGGTGAATGACTATGATCTAAAAGGTTAAGTTACAAGGTTACTAGAGGTAAAAATAAAATATGCATATATTAAGACAAGTAGAAAGAACAATCACCTACGACCATTAATGATTAGATGATGCTTTAAGGAAGAAGAGAATCCAAGAAGGATGTCTGCAATGGTAAAGGTATTTGATTATGAGAAAGCTGATTTTTAGGTGATGTTTGTTTTTTCCTAATTGGGATGTGTGTATGATCCTTGTGATCTTTAGTAAATACAAGTTAAGCCTCCTTAGGAGTCTTCGATATGGTCCTAGGAGAAAAATTTTGTTCAGATAAGTTATCATTGTTAGCCTTATTGACAGGGCATGAGTTTTGATCTTGTGAGACCTTATGAGTCCTATATGCTGGATTTATATAAATGATATATTTACGAATATGCACTTTGCATAT
>VDFB02227418.1:7554-20650 GCA_007258455.2 Sequoia sempervirens | reverse complement strand
CTCTACCACTCTCCCACTCTCTCCTACTCTCTCCCACCCTCTCTCCCACTCTATCGCACTCTCTTCCTCGATCCCTCCTTCACTCTCCCACCTTCTCCCACCCTATTCCTCTCTCCCCCATACTCTCTCACTCTCCCACTCTCCTCCACTCTTTACCACCCTCTCTCCCACTCTCTTTGACTATGTCCAGCCCTCTCTTACTCTCTTTGACTGTGTCCCACCCTCTTCGCCTCTCTCCCACTCTATCCCACCCATTGGAGCCTAAAATTTCATGCAAATTTTAGGTTCCCATATTCAAAGAATTGATTTTGGCACTTAGAAGTAAAGTTGAAAAATCATAACTTTGGATTTGTTTTTTTTTATGCCAAACCACTTTGTATACATGTTCATCTACCATATGGGAATGTGCATGCTATTTTTAGCTTCATACGATCAGTTTTGACAAAGTTTCAGAAGGCCAAGTTGAAGGATTTTTGAGAAAATTTGCTGTCAGCACAGTGAAAATCTTGTTAAAGTGGTCAACTTTGTGGGTGAATATTAAACAAATAAATAATTATCACAACAAAATGGCTGATGCCTTCAATTATATACACCAAAGTATAATTCCATGCCAATTTTCAGGTCTACAAGGAATCATTTGATATTTTTGCAAAGCCAAAACCAAATGAATTTTACATATTTTGGAAACTGCATTTCTAGAACAGCTGCAAAATAGTCAACTTTGATGTTTGATATTTCATGAATGAAGATCATTGGTGAAAAAATATCTTGCACACATGTTCACCATGCCTAAATGAGCTAATATCCAGATTTATAGCTTCTCAAGATCACATTTGATATTTTTTCAAAAGGGGCAAATGGAGGATTATAATTGAGCTTGACAGGGGTAATTTTTAGAAAATGTTGAGTAAGCAAATTTGAAAATTTATAGTTTGCAATTCCAAAAACTTCATGCCAAAAAATTTGATGAGCATACTCTCCTATCACAACTCAACATGTATATGCATTTTCATGGTCGTCGAAGGATTTTTGGTATGTTTTTAATTATTTTGCGATTGCCTAGGGCTAGATTTGGCGCTCCAAAAAATTTGCAAATTTTGAAATTCTAAGGATGACCCAGTTGGTTTTTGGCCTCAAATATCTCCAATTTAAAATTAATTGAATTATGAGGTCATTTGGTGTATTAATTTAAAATTTTATTTTTCTCACTAAAAGCCTTGGCAAGGCCAGTTTACAAAGGAAGTACTTTGATTTGGCGAGTTGTTCAAAATCCATTAGAAACCCACTTCCAAAATAATTGATGATGGTCACTTAAAAAATTTTGTGGCTCTAGGATGCTCTGTGTGCCTATGGTGAAATTAATTTATTTTCTCTCTAGTCAAAATTGAATTTTTTTTCTTAAGTTCTAAAGTTCAAATGATATATTTTTAAAAAAATTGGGATATATGAAGGAATTTTGGCATGAAACATGAAGCACGACAAGATACTTGGAGCATTAGGATGTAGCTAGTTAAGAAATTTGGTAGAGAGGATCCAAATATGTGTAAAATAATCAAAGTCAATAATTTCATTATGTGCTCCAAGTTATATCAGTGTGCTCTCCAATGATTGTCATTGGTGACTGAGAGACTTGAATCATCGAAGAAGTACTTTGAATTCATCTTGTAGTGGAAGCTTGACATAATAATAATATGAAAACATCACATTCAGTAGGGAAAATGATGATTTCGATGAGTTCGTTTGCCATCATAATGAGGTATCAAACATTAAGCATAAAAATCTTGATCTTCATGAGCAGGCATACTGGGAAGACCTGATAAGAAACCCTAAAGCAGCGGTAAATATCAAAACCTAAATACATCGGCAAGAGTCAAGTGATCAGAATGAAGTTTGAAAGTTATAATGAGTGTATTATTGGGGATACATTGTATTATCGGTAAAAATAATATAAAATCTTCCCGATGCTCAGTCACACCAATGGAAAAATGGAAAACTTCATGAGTGAGAGATGTGTGAGATCAGTGGAATGTCTCTTCGATGATACAAGTCATTCTGTAAGCTTGAGGTGAAAAATAATTAAGATAAATGATACCAATGTAATCTGGGTAAGATTTAAAAAGGATTTAAATATTACATTGTTCGAGTAACAAGGTAAATAAAGGTGCATATAGAGAGGTAAAGTATTTTGATAAGGTAAAATATTTTAAGCCATGATGTGAATTATTTTCACCAGGGAGTTATAAGGTGGATATTTATTTTTCCCATAAAAGGCATAAAGGGTAAAATATATAAAGTATTTGCATGGGAGGTTGAATTTTTAGCAATGGGATTAAAAAAAAATGGGTAATTATTTTACCAATAAATATATTAAAAGTGAAAATTACAAAAAATTTATACTTGGATGTGGAATATTTTTCATCAGAAAAAGTACAAGAGTGGGAAAATATTGTTACATGGAAAATGTATTTATTGGGGAAAAATACAAAATGAGATTATTTTGATAAAATAAAGGTGCAATCATGATATTCCACTAAGAGGTTATTAATAGCACAAATGTTTTTACTAAGGAATAAAACATTCCTTCAAGAAGTTAAAATCATTTGAAGAATCATGGAGGGGGTAATTATTTTACCCAAGGAATAATTTATTAAATTGAATAGGCAGGAGATTTTCCAACAAAAGGATTAGTGAAGATTATTAAGATTTCAAAAGAATTGTGAAATGATGATTATTATTCACGAAGACACAAGGATGAAGATTAAAATATTTAATTTTCCAAAAGGTAATTAATTAAATATTTTATTTTTTTGAAGATAATTCAACAAGGAGCTACATCAAAATGAAAAGTTACCTTAGATGGATAATGTGAAGGGTTGTAACCCTAAAATAATGTATATATACAAAGTGAAATTGTATCAAAAAAGGGGAGATTTGAGGAGAAATAAGTAGGTTAGGTAATTGGATAGGGTGAAATGTTGCCAAAATAAAACATCATGTTGTATATTGTAAAATCCCTTCAAATTATTTAATGGAGAAGAATGCATAAATTTGGTGAAATCCTTTCTTGGTGTTCACTTGTTGTGATGAAATTATTTACATTTCTATCTAGTTGTCTCCAACTTGAGGTCTTTTAATCATTTAAATCAGTATATCAAGTATATCTTTGATTTATCAAAATGTATTCCCATTTTGTGTGAATTAATCAATTGGTGTCTACAAGTCAAATTTAAATTATTTTGGATGAATCACAGTGATTTAAAGATTTCTTTTGGATAATTGAAGAAGAGCTTGGTAAGAAAATATTCCAGCACAATTTATGCAAGTCATAAATTTAGTGAAGTTTTAAGCCAGTCATAGAACCTCATTCTCAAAGTGCCTAGCAACTAAAGTTAAGCCAAAAGGGGAAACACATATTATTTACCTCTTAACTCCATTAGCCCAACAAAAGTAGGCACTGGTCACACAAATTCCATTTTAGAATCTTATAAAACATTATTCAAACATCCATATCTCAATTTCAATATTAGGATTAGGAGTAGTTTGTAAGGTTTTATCTATCATGTTTGTGCCATTGTAATAGATCCATCAAATCAATCAAGTCATACAACCTTAAGTATGCATTATTCACATAGGTTCACCCGCCTAGGTTTGGCAGCACCTGAAGAGTAGAAGGTCTAAACCATTTAACCTTGTCTGTTACCCTAAAACGTACCAAGAGATTGGCAACCTCTTGAGGTGTTCTTACCTACATTTTTGAGAGCAACACCACCCTCTCCCACTCTCTCCCACT
Source organism: Sequoia sempervirens (assembly GCA_007258455.2). Lineage (NCBI taxonomy): Eukaryota > Viridiplantae > Streptophyta > Pinopsida > Cupressales > Cupressaceae > Sequoia > Sequoia sempervirens. Next base: position 16,860 of record VDFB02227418.1, on the reverse strand, counting down.
ATCACACTACCTATCATTGACTCTCCCACTCTCTCCCACCCTCTTTCCCACCATCTCCCACTCTCTCCCACTCTCTCCAAATCTCTCCCTCCCTCTCTCCCACTCTCCCACTCTATCCCTCTCTTCCCCACCCTCTCCCACACTCTCCCACTCTAAACTACCCTCTCTATAACCCTCTCCCACTCTCTACTGCTCTCAACCACCCTCTCTCTTACTATCTCCTGCTCTCTCCCACTCTCTCCCACCCTCTTCCATTATCTCCCACTCTCTCCCACTCTCTTCCTCCCCCTCTCTCCCACCCTTTCCCAATCACTCACACTCTTTCCTTATTGCTATAATGGTCATATATCTACCCCATCAAAATGTGATCATGTATTGAGAAAGTTGGTTTATTGTAAATCTATTTTCTCTATTTTTCTATACTCTTTCCCACTCTCTCCCACCCTCTCTCTCACACTTTCCACTCTCTCTTACTTTTTCCCACCCTCTCCCACTCTCTCTCATGCTCTCCCACCCTCTCCCACTCTCTCCCACTCTCTCCCACTCTATCCCACCCTCTCCCACTCTCTCCCACTCTCTCCCACTATCTACCACTCTCTCTCCCACTCTACCACTCTCTCCCACTCTTTCTAACTCTATCACACTCTCTCCCACTCTATCCCACTTAATCCCACTCCCACTCTCTGACCCTTTCCCACTCTCTACCACTCTCTTCCTCCCTCCATTCCTCCCTCTCCCACTCTCTCCCACCCTATCCCACCTCCTAATCCTCTTTTGACACCTCCCCATTCTCCCCCACTCTCACCTACCCCTCTCCCACACCCTTCTCTCCCAACCTCTCCCACCCTCTCCCACTATCTCCGGGATTGTCTCCCAACCCATCACACCCCTCTCCATACTCTCTCTTCAACCTCCCACCCTCTCCAACTCTCTCCAACTCTTTTCTCCTCCCCTCCTCCCTCTCTCTCCCACCTCTCCAACCCACTTCCCACCCTCTCCCCCTCTCCCACTCTCTCCCAACCCTCTTCCACCCTCTCCCACTCTCTCCCACCCTCTTCCACCCTCTACCCACCCTCTCCAACCTATTCCCACCCTCTCTCCTCCCTCTCCCACACCTCACATCTTTCATAATCTCTACCCACTCTCTCTCCAACACCTCCCACTTTCTCCCACCCTCTCTCCACCTCTCTCCCACCCTCCCCTAATCTATCTCACCCTCTCTCCCACTCTCTCCCACAATCCACCACCCTCTCCTACTTTACCCCATTCTCTCCCACAATATCTGACCCTCTCCCTATCTCCTCCATTCTCCACAACCCTGTCTACAACACTCTCACACTCTCTTTGAATCTCTCCCACCCTCCCACCTCCCCTTTGAATCTCTCCCATACCTCCCACATCTCCCCCACTCCTCCCACCTCTCCCTCCCCCCACCTCCCAAGCTCTCCCCACCCTCTCCTCCTGACCTCTCCTCACTCTTCTCTCTCACCCTTTCCCACACCCCTCCACCTCCCCACACCTCTCCAACTCCCCATCACACCCCTCTCCCACCCTCCTCTAACTTTTCTCTAACTCCTCTCCCACCTCCCAACCTTCCCACCTCCCACACCTCCCACTCTCTTTGTCCCTCCCTCCCTCTCTCTACCACTCTCTCCCACCCTCTGCCACCCTCTGCCACTCTCCCCAACTATCTCCCACCCTCACCCACTCTCTCCCTCTCTCTGTCATATTCTCTCCCACATTCTTTGACTCTCTCCCTCCCTATTTCCCACTCTCTTCCACCCTCTCTCCCACCCTCTCCCACTCTATCTGACTCTTTCCCTCCCCATCTTTCACTCACCCACTCTCCCACTCTCTTTCCCACTCTCTCCCACTCTCTCCCACCCTCTCCTACTCTCCCCCAATATCTCCCACTCGTTCCTACCAAATATTCCACTCTCTCCCACCATTTACCACCCTCTCCTAGTTTCCCCTACTCTCACCCACCCTATCCCACCCTCTCCAAATCTACTCACCTCTCTACCAGCCTCTCTACAACCCTCTCACACTCTCTTTGACTCTCTCCCACCTTCTCCCACTCTCTCCTAATCTCTCCCATTCTCTCCCACCCCATCCCACTCCTAACACCCTCCCACTCTATCCCACTCTCTCCACTTGCTCCCAACCTCTCCCACTCTCTCTAGCTCTGTCCCACACTCTACCACCATCTCTCCACCTCTCTCTCACTCTCTCCTACTCTCTCCCACCCTCTCTTTCACTCTATCCCACTCTCTTCCTCGATCTCTCCTTCACTCTCCCACCCTCTCCCACCCTATCTATCTCTCCCCAATTCTCTCCCACCTTCTCCAACCCTCTCCCACTCTCCACTCTTTACCACCATCTCTCCCACCCTCTCCCACTCTCTTCGACTATGTCCCACCCTCTCCCACTCTATTTGACTATGTCCCACCTTCTCCCACTCTCTCCCAATCTCTCTCCCACTCTATCCCACACTTTCCCACCCCCTCCCACTCTCTCCCACTATCTCGCTACGTATCATTGACTCTCCCACCCTCCCCCACCCTCTCTCCCACCATCTTCGACTCTCTCCCACTCTCTCCAAATCTCTCCCTCTCTATCTCCCTATCTACCACTCTCCCACTCTATCCCATTCTCTCCATCTCTCCCCCACCCTCTCCCACTCTAAACCACCATCTCTATAACCCTCTCACACTCTCTACCACTCTAAACCATCCTATCTCTTACCCTCTCCCGCTCTTTCCCACTCTTTCCTACTCTCTCCCACTCTCTCTGTCCCTTACCCACCCTCTTCCACTCTCTCCCACTCTCTACCACACTTTTACACTCTCTCCACCCCTCTCTCTCACACTTCCTGCACTCCCTCTCTTACTCTCTCCCACCCTCTCTCCCCCACCTTTCCCACTCTCTCTTACTCTCTCCCACCCTCTCCCACTCTCTCCCACTCTCTCCCACCTTTTTCCACTCTCTCCCACTCTCTCCCACTCTCTCCCACCCTCTCTCCCACTCTCCTCTCCTCTCTCCTCTCCCTCTCCTCTGTTCCTCCTACCAACCACCCGCTCCTCTCTCCTCTACCCTCCTCTCCCACTCTCTCCAACTTTATCACACTCTCTCCCACTCTCTCCCACTCAATCCCATTCTCTCCCATTCTTCAACCATTTCCCATCTATACAACTCTCTTCCTCCATCCATCCCTCTCTCTCTCACTCTCTCCCACCCTATCTGACCCTCTCCCACCCTCTCTGACACTTTCCCACTCTCCCCCACTCTCGCCTACCCTCTCCCACACCTTCTCTCCGACTCTCTTCTACTCTTTCCCAACCTCTTCCACTCTCTCCCACCCTCTCCCACTGTCTCCCTCTATCTACAACTCTATCACACTCTCTCCAAACCTCTTTGTAACTCTCCCCCACCCTCTCCCACCCTTTCCCTCTCTCTCTCGCATTCTCTCCCACTCTATTTGACACTCTCCCTCCCTATCTCCCACTCTCTCCCACCCTCTCTCCCACCCTCTCCCACTCTCTACCACCCTCTCCCACTGTATCTGACTCTCTCCCTCCCTATATATTACTCACCCACTCTCCCACATTCTCTCCCACTCTCTCCCACTCTCTTAAACCCTCTCCTACTCTCTCCCATTCTATCCCTCGATATCTCCTACTCTCCCACTCTACCACTCTCTCACACTCTCTAAAACCATCTCCTACTCTCCCACTCTTTCTGACTATTTTCCACTCTAGCCCGTCCTCTCTCCTAGTCTCTCTTAGTCTCTACTAGTCTCTCTTACCCTCTCCCACTCTCTCACACCCTCTCCCACCATATCCCACCCTGTTCCACTCTCTCCCACCATCTCTCCCACTCTCTCGCACCCTCTCCCACCCTCTCCCACCTTCTCCCACTCTCTCCCACTGTTTGACACCCTCTCTCCCTATTGGAAATATATGCCTAAATCATCACAGGTTGTAACCTCTATTGGAGCCAAGTCAGAGTGACATCTTTAATGTCTGGCTAACTAGCAGCTTGAATCTTGTTGAACAGTTCCAAGTCACTGAGACAAGGTTGGTGTCTTGCTAAATGAACTATCACTATGACAAGAAGTATTCACTGTGACCTCTTACTATGTGGAGATCTTTGGCCAATAGGCCATTCAATTGAGCGTTGGGGAGACTCATAGCGAATGGTGGTATTGGGATAACCTATGGTGTCTCGGTATGTAGTTTGGGAAATAGTCAATGTCTCACCAACAACGTTTAGTTTGAAGTCATCGGTGTAACCTTTTGTCTTTGATTTGAAGTCTTACCGATGGAGGGTTGTCTCACTGATACGTATTCACTTGGAGGCTTCACTAAGAACTCCTGGTGATAGTGGTATGTCTCGTTGATGGAAAAGCCAATGTTCTAATATGACTTGAACATAGTCTTGCTGATAGTAAAATGGTCATCGGTGTAACATATGATATTAGGAAGAACTCTTGGAAAAAGTGGTAAGTCTCACCAATAGGAAAAGGTCTTCGAGATAGCATAAAGATCTCTATGAAACCTCTTGGTGACAGTTGAATTTCTTAGCTATAGATGGATGCCAATGAAAATTCTAATGGCTTGGTATAACTTAGGACCTTGGTATGAAGTCCTAGCGAAAGCGATAAGTCTCGCCGACTCTTGGATGCTTCAGTGAAACATAAGAAATCTTGGTGTAACCTCTTGGTAAGCATTAAGTCTTGCCAATAGCAATGTTGAGGTTGGTGTGATTGGCAAATAGCGATATGAGGCTTGTTGATGGAGAAAATATTGCCACTAGGAATGAAATGGATGTCGATGGATTTGGTATGACTCATGGCATTCGTTATATCATCTTGCCGAATGTTGGGACTTATGCTGATATCAATAATGAAGCTTTTGGGAATTGGGGAGACATGGTTAGTGTCTCATTAACATGCCAACATAGGTTGATCTCTTTGACTGAAAGAAGACCATCCTATGTGGAGCCTCGTGGACCAATCTGAGAAGCTGAATGGGAACCATTGGAAGACAGTTCATTGTGGCAGTTCTGAGAGGAAGCTCGACAGACAAGGAATGACATGAATATAGTTTGTAGTTGCAGATGCTCAATGGTTCGGTTGGTTCATAGAACAATTGTGTGAATAGTTTGAATTGTATCAGAGTGATTTCTATTCTGTGAAGACTATAGCTTGAAGGTTCCTATACAAAGATTGATCATTATGAAAGTTGTTGTAATATGGCATCAGAAAGATAAGTCAGAACTCTGTATGTAATTATTTGTTACTGTAATACAAAGTGACTTCTCTTGGTGTGGTGGGTTTTTCTCCCATAAGGGTTTTCCCACGTAAATCTAGTGTTCATCTATGTGTGTCAAATACTCTGTTTCTGTTATCTCTTTCATGTGCATCTTAATTGGACTGTAATTGTAATTTTAAAAGGTATCTCTGCATTCTTCCCTGAGGTTTTTATGTTAGGAGAGTTGTTTCCGCATCTAATTTTCCTTACAAGTGGTATTAGAGCCTAGCTAGTTGTGTTATCGTTGTGGGTATGTTGGGTTTTTTGTGTCAATTTCTGTTCAATGGGAGTCTTGTAGAAGTCTATCAATTTCAAATTACAGATTGAGATGGAAAGTACGTCAGGAAATATTGAAATAGAGAAATTATATGGCAACAATTTTGAGTTGTGGAAACTCAAAATGGAGGATCTCTTAGTGGATCATGATCTATGGCTTGCTGTGTCTGGAACTAAACCTATAGGCATGAAGCAAGAATATTGGGACCTTGTAGATAGAAATTCTAAGGGGCTACTAAGGTTGTGTTTGGCAGACTTCGTTCTTCTCGACGTGCATGAAGAGAAGACTACATCTTCCTTGTGGAAGAGACTGGCATCTATTTATCAGGGGAAGTCTTTGGTGAATAAACTATTCCTAAGGAAGAAACTATACTCTTTGAAAATGCAAGAAGGAGGGTCTGTAGCTAATCATTTGAATGCATTTAACATGTTGTTTGCATAGTTAACATATATTGGTGTGAAGACTGAAGAAGAGGATCATTTTATGCTATTATTGTGTTCTTTGCTAGACTCTTGGGATCATCTAGTGATGGCTATTGGGAGTACAACATCCAATTTCAAGATGGAAGATGTTGTTGGTTATTTGTTATCAGAAGAGATGAGAAGGAAATCTTCTAAGATGGAAAAGGAGGCTCTTGCTATTAGAGAAAGTTGAAAGAGAAAGGAAAGAAGAAGGACAAGAAGTCCAAATCAAAATCAGAGGGGAGATCAAAGTCTCTTGGCAAGAAGTCCAAGGTGAAATGATGGAACTGTGGGCAACTTGGTCATGTTAGAAAGGATTGTAAAGAGGAGAAGAAGAATAAGAAGAAATATTCTTTTGAAAATGATTCTTCTCACAGTGATGGAGACACCTTCATTTTAGCCTTGGCTACACAGGCATCAGATGATGTCTAGCTGATTGATTCTGGAGCATCTTTCCACATGACATCCCATAGAAACTAGTTTACAAAGTATGAAGAATATGATGGTGGTAAGGTGTACTTGGTAAGTGATTCAACTTTAGAGATTGTTGGCTGTGGAAGAGTCAAAATCTAATTCCCCAATGGTAGAGTGAAGGGAATCAATAATGTAATGCATATACCAGGTCTGGCTCAAAACTTACTTTCTATAAGTATGCTAAATGATATTGGAGTGCAAGTCATATTCTCTAGAAATGGCTACAAGATAACTAGAGGCTCAATGGTGCTAGCAAGGGGTGCTCGTATTGGTACCTTGTACAAGCTGGATGCACATGTTGTTCAATGTAACAATGTCTCTGTAAAGTCATAGAAAGCTACTCATGGAGGAAAAGAGGGAAATGTTCCTAATTGTGTAAACTCTATGGAAGTTAAACTTCTAGCAGAAAAGACTATGCTCTAGCATCATAGGTTAGGCCACATTGGAGAGAAAAGTTTAAAAACCTTGAAGAGAAAAAACCTAGTTGAGGGGCTTGAAGATTGTAATCTTGAATTTGAATTCTATGAACATTGTATATATGGAAAAAAACATTGTGTTTCATTTTATTCCAGTCCTCATAAATCTTCTGGTTTGCTAGATTATATCCATTATGATGTATTTGGTCTAGTGGATGTTCCTTCTTTCTCTAAGTCAAGATACTATGTGTCGTTCATTGATGATTATTCAAGAAGAGCATTTGTTTATTTTCTGAAAAGTAAATCAAAATTGTTCAGTCAATTTAAGGAATTTAAGAACCTTGTTGAAAATCAAACTGGTAGATAAATTAAATGTTTAAGGACTAATAATGGTGGTGAATTATGTTCTGATCATTTTGAGAGGTATTGTAAAGACCATGGGATTAAAAGACATAAGACTACACCTTATACTCCATAGCATAATAGAGTTGCAGAAAGGTTCAATAGGACAGTGATGGAGAGAGCACAAAGTATGCTTAGTAGTGCTGGCTAGGAGAAGTTCTGGGCTGAAGATATATTTACTACATGTTACCTAATAAATCATTCTCCAAACTCTACTCATATTGAGAAAACACCTTTGGAAGTGTGGTCTGGTAAGAAGCCCTCTTTAAGACATATTCCATTTTTTGGCTGTGAGGCATATGCTCATGTGTCAGATGTGAAAAGATCTAAACTGGAGAACAAGGCTATCAAATGTATTTTTATTGGCTATAGTGCTATCATAAAAGGATACAAGCTTTGGAATCCTAATATGGAGAAGGTTGTATACAGCAAAAGTGTAATCTTTCATGAGTTGAAGCCTTCTACCTTGGATCTGTAGTCAAAGACAAAGTCAAAAAACAATAAGGATGTAGTTGGAATTCCTCCTACACCAGATAAAGAGGAATTGAAAATTCAAAATATACCTAAAACTGAGGAGAGCTCAAGTAGTTCTAAAAGTTCTAAAGAAGAAGAACCTCAGCCTCAAAAAGTGAGGAGGTCAACCTGTGAAAGAAAACAACCAGATTGGTATGGGTTCTCTTTGATAGATTCTACTTGTGCCTATGCTTTGATTTCTAGAACTGATGAGCCTAGGACTATAAAGGAGGCATTTAAAATGTTTTATTCAAACTCTTAGTTGGAAGCCATGAATGAGGAAATGGCATCATTAGAAAAGAATGAAACTTGAAGTTTGGTGCCCTTTCCTAAAGGCAAAAAAGTTGTTGGCTGCAAATGGGTATTTAAAAAGAAGATTGGTCTGGATGGCAATGTTGAAAAATATAAGGCGAGGTTGGTTGCAAAGGGTTATTCCCAGGTAGAGGGAATTGATTATGGGGAAATATTTTCTCCTGTAGCTAAGCTGAAATCTATCAGATTTCTTTTGTCACTTGTAGCAGCATATGACTTAGAGGTTGAACAGATGGATGTGAAGACAACATTTCTTCATGGTAATCTTGAAGAAGAAATCTATATGTCCCATCCTAAGCACTTTGTTGAAAAAGGTAAGGAGAAACTAGTTTTCAAGTTAAAGAAGTCTTTGTATGGGTTAAAGTAGTCACCTAGAATGTGGTACCAGAAATTTGATATTTTTGTATTGCCTATGGGATTTGTGAGATCAAAATCTGATCATTGTGTCTATTGTAAATTTGAAAGTGATCATGTTCTTATTATTGCTCTCTATGTTGTTGATATGTTGTTCATAGGCAATAGTAAGCTAATGATTTTTGATCTTAAGTCTTAGTTGTCTGCTAAGTTCAAAATGAAAGATCTTGGTGCAGCAAGGTATATTTTGGGGATGGAGATAACCAAGGATAGGAATAGTAGAAAAAATTGGCTCAGTTAGAGTAAGTATATCAAGAATATTCTAGAGAGATTTTGCATGAATGATTGCAAGTAGCTAGTTGTTCCAGTCTTATAGGGAATGAAGCTATCTATTGAAGACTGTCCAAAATATCCTTCTAAGATGGAGGACATGACTAGTGTACCCTATGCTAGTGTAGTTGGCAGTCTCATGTATGCAATGGTTTGTACAAGGCCAGACATTGCCCAAGCAATGGGACTACTTATTCAATTTATGGCTAATCCTCGAAGGACACATTGGGATGCTGTGAAAAGAGTTTTTAGATATTTGAAGGGCACTTCAGATTTTGCTTTGTGTTACCATGGGAATGTGGTTGAATCATAGAGAACTCTTAGTATTCAAGGCTATGTGGATTTTGATTGGGCAGGGAACATTGACAGCAGGAGGTCCACTAGTGGATACATTTTCATGTTGAATGGCGGTGCAATAAGTTGGATGAGTAAGCGGTAGGTTGTAGTCACTTTGT
>VDFB02227416.1:0-11788 GCA_007258455.2 Sequoia sempervirens | reverse complement strand
TGCTCAAAACTTGTCTGAACATAGGCGAGTTTACAGTCATTCTTCAAGGTTTTCAATATGGAGTACACTCCCCTCGAGTTTGAGACCAAATCAGCATTATGTCAAAACTTCTTCATCTCAGCTGAAGAACGAGAGAAGGTGTGATATGAGAAAAGGGAAAGGTATCATAAAAGAGTGTTGCAATACTCTTTTGATGGAAATCAAGAGAGGTGTCAGAAGCATAAAGTTGCAGAGCCGCCAAGTTATCAATTAGTGAGTCATCTTTTTGGGCAGCGATGTTTTGCAAGAATAGAACTCATAAAGCAACTGAAGAAGTGAAAGATCCTCTAGGTTTGATCACAAAAGGCGAAGAGATCTTGGAGAATCAGAATATTGCCTTTGAAGGCATAGATGCACCGAACCGGGACACAATCTCTAATTTCCTAGCGGATGTGATCGAGCTTTAAAGCAGCTTTCTTCTAGAAGCTTTCTTTCCCGCTTTCTTTCTATTCTTGGAATAATCCTTATCCATTCTTGAGAAGAGAGAAAGAAGATAAGATGTAATAGCGGCCCCCGCTTTTTCTGCTTTCTAGGTTTTAGATGTTATCTTCTTCCAGATTTTAGTAATAAAGCTTGCTTGGCTTCAGCAAGCCCTAGGATTTCAGAAAGCAAAGGAGACTTTTAGGGTTCCCCACTCGCTTGTTCATAAATAAAGCATTCTCCTTTGTCTTCTATTTTCTTTTAACCTGCGGTTGCGTGAGAACAAAACGCTGAGCTTATTGTGCCTTCTATTTGTTGCTCAAGTATTGTTCATTTGTATTGTGATAAGCAAATTGTTGAGCCTCTTTAGCCAACAAGGAGTTAGTAAGATTGCTGTTTTCTATTGTGTTAAGAATAAGTTTGCAAGCCTCCTTAGCTGCAATTTCTTGTTCAAGGCATGTTAGAAGTGAGCTTTGTTTCAGAGATTTGAGTAATAAAATTATGAGCCTCTTTTGCCTTGGTCCAAAATCTCAGATTTCCGTTATCTATGTTTTACTTTTATGATCTTTATTTCAGCTTGCAGTGAAGTGTGTAGGTGTTCGTTGGAAGAAAGATTATTGAAGTATTTTTGTCAGAAAATCTACCTTGTTAATTTCTAACTTCTCTTGCTCTGCTATTACTTGAGAGGTTAGGAACGTCTTTAGTCTAGGTTAGTCGTAGTTGAACTTCTTATCAGAAAATCTCAGCTGCGGCGTTTGTGTTTAAAAAACCTTGTGCTCTAAGTTGATCCAAAAAGATAGGCAACTTAGTTTTAGTTTACTTTCTTTCAAACACCATCAGCAAGAGGGAGCTTCCCCTCCTAATTTGAAGAGCAGTTTATCTGTGCATAGCTGTCCGTTTTCAAATCAAGATTCCGTGAGGTGCTTAATTTAAACGCCAACAAACCATCGTAGGGGCAAAAAATAAAAACCTCCATATTGAGAAAACAAGCCATGTTTTTTTCCTGAGACATACAGATTAAATGCAGGGAAAGAAGTAAATAAATAAATTATATTAATGTCTATGAAAGACCAGAAACTAAATCAAAGTGACTGGGAATGTACAGCTGGTACAATAGCAAAGGACTAAGGGAAATAAGCCCTAGACGAAGAAAAAATGGAAAAGCCAGAAAATAAAATATAAACATAGGTGTTAATCTAAAAAGAGTAACCCCCAAACTAGTGCAGTAATAACTTATAAATACATAAGTAGGTGAAGGCCCTGCAAAGTCATAGAAACAGAGAAGACCACCCAGGTGGGGAACCAAATCCTCAGGTGTAAGTGTTCAGGGATGTATTGTAGGAGCCAACAATATTATCATTGATCGCTGTAGGATTATCAATGCAGAGTCTGAGAATGCTCATCGGAAAAAGTCCAGGACTAAGGGGGCTGGGCTGGACAATCGTAGGAGTAATTGTGCATACGACCACTTCTAACATTGAAAGGTGAAGAACTGTTGGTAATATGAAAAAACTGGAAATGCGAGCTTGCCCCTGAGATTTTTGTCCTGGAAGAGAAGTGGGAGAGGGCCCTGGATGTTGAGAAGAGATAGAGCCACAATCATTAGAGTGAGTGTTGGGGTGTCGAGGAGCCTTAGCAATGGTAGATTGCAAGGATGAGTAATGCCTTACCAATCTATCCCACCTGTACATGAATCAGCAGTATCCAAAGAGTGCTTAACAACTCCAGCATCTATGATGGGTTGAAAGAAGGAATTAATCAGTTTGGTAGATCTAGGACTAACATTGAGAGATATATGCCCAAACCTAGAGACCTCACGAAGAATAAGGGCTAAGCACCTCTAATCAAGGTAGCGAAAGAAAGTGGATAGAGAACCACCAGAATTTTTATATAAATATGTAAATAATAGTATGTTCTTGGATTTCATGGTAGATTCAACATTGGAAAATAAAATGCTCCTTAGACTCCACCTCTTGAAGAGAAAAAAGGTGGCAAAATATTTCACTTTGTAAAATATGGTGGTCTTTCTTAATCCAAAGCTGATGGGAGTACACCCACAATCAACTAAGGTGATCCTCAAAGTAGGAGACTAATAATGTTGGAGATAGGGGGCCTGAACAATGGTCCCATCAACAACTTGTGAGAAATTCTTGGCATAGAAAGCTAGTTTGGGGCTGAGAAAATTCAAAGGGGAGGTCCAAGTAGCTTGGATGTATCAACAGTAGATGTCATCTCTTATGGATTGATTTAGCACTACTTTCCCTAGAAGGTGACGTGGAGCACATAAGTAATATCTAAAGGGAGGAAGCTGGTCCACAAAAATGTCAATAGACTTGAAGAGTAAACAGACCTTAGAGAACCAGCGACACCAACATCCAGGGGTACCCAAAGAGATAATCTCCTCCTGAAATATCCCAAACAATATATATGCAATTTTTCTGATTTTTGTAACATAAAATGATGCCCTAATTTTCTGATTTAATATTTCTGCTCAAACCCTAGTTTGCTGATGCGAATTTCTGAGTTCATCTATGCATTAGCAGCAACATATATTCATCTCAATAGCACCCAGATATATAACAGATTTTTATGACCATGAATAAGCATGAAAACCACACAATAAAGTACCCAAACAACCACCAATATAAGACAAAAATTCTGATATTCAAAGTTCAGTTGCTGCTACAAATCAAACCTATTAATTGATGCAATGTCACAATGAAAATGGGCTCCAAACACACCCACCAACATATAGAAGTTTGTTGATCAAGAAACCCCAGGTTATGTAATGAAAATGGTCCCCTATCCTAACCCTAGCTGGGCGAAATGCTCCAGCTCACACTGATGCAAATACAATGCAAATCTATGATGAAAAAAGACACCAAAACCCTACCAAGGATGCGCTGGCCTGCTGGTCTGATTATAGGGTTTGCAAATTGCAACCCTTGAAAATTTGAAGAATATCCTCCAACTTGCCCAAATTCGCCCCTCCAACTAGTCACCTATCCTGATGCAAAAATCTGAGCATAAAACTATCAAAAATCTCCATTGAAGCGCATGTGAACCTCCATCATGAAGTCCTCCATTGAAGAGCTGGGTTTTCGTCCAACTCCTCCTGTATTCTTAAGGGTTTTCCTCAGAATATTCACCAAAGTGCAGATCAGGAAAGCAGAGATAATTTGTCGATGATCAAAAGTCTCCAAATGAACTTGTATTTATGTGAGTACTCCTTATTACCCCTCAATTTGGCCGACCCAACTTGGGTGCCAAAAACTGCTTTTTATTTTATTTTTTATTCTCCTTCCTTGGGCGCCAACTTGCAAATTAATTTATTTTTTTCTCTCCTTATTTCTCCAAAAGGGGCCACCCACTAAAATACAAATATATAAAAGTATTTTGGGTGCCAAAATTCATAATTAAATATTGTTTTCTTCCTCTCCTTGGGCGCCAATATTAAAAAATAATGAAATATAATTTTTATTTGATTTTTCCCTAGTTTGCTCTCAAAAGGGACATTACACCTGTGAGGTATGGAGTGCCAAAAAAGGGTATCAGCATTGCCCAACATACCTTAATCGACTCTCAATTGAAAAATTTATACAAAGAAGTTCTACACGGTCTGAGATTTTTTCTTGAAAAAATTCCTATGCCTTGGTTTTTTCCCAATTTTTTTTGCTCAAATGTGTTTCACTTTATTTTGACCTCAAGTATATTTGTAGGGAAATGGTTAGCATGCCTTGAACCCTGTTACTTGTTAAACTCTCCTGAAGAAGAATTTTGCTGAACGAATAATGGGAATTCAAGAATATAATAATATTGCAAGGATCTGAAATTTTTAATGGTCACTTCTTTCCAATATGCTCATGCGAAACAGTGCATACCCTGAATCATATTTGTGCCAAGAAAATCAATGAGCTGTGAGTAATTTATTGACCACGAGTATCATTTATTTCAGTAATTTGTTGGTTTGGGCATAGGAACTTTGTCTAGTTATAATTTATAGTTTGAGACACTAAGGCCTTGAACTTGATTGCTTTGTAACTTGTTGAAAGCAAATTGCCACCATAAGAGGAATAAATAAAAAACGTTACCTTGGATTGTCAGAGATTACAGTGCACAATGTTCCCACATAAACTCCTCTACAGGAATTTCTTCTCCCTGACAAGGTGTTTAGCGGAGAAGGAAGTGGAATAGGGTTTTAGTAAATAGGTTCAACCTCCCTAAAAGTTAAATTTTGATGGAGCTTATAATTCTAATTATGGTATTTTGCTGGCTTGTGGCATCCTTTGAAATGAAGGATGTTTGTCAGGCCTCTTTCTCTTCACATTCCTCTGGGCACCAAAGCTTAGCTGAGGCTAGAGGCTTAGTCAAGGGTCTTAGGACGGCCATTCATGATGGGTGAGATGCTTAATTGTGGAAGCAGACTTGTTATTAATTATTAGAAGTATGCTTAAGTGATGTGCCCCCGATTGGCATTTAAATTAACATTGTAGCAAAGGTAAGGAATGTATCTTCAGCCTTTGAAGAGGACACCTTCAATCATTGCTTCAGAAAAGCGTAAGAATAGGTGGATTTACTGGCAAAGTCGGGGTGCTTCAAAAGGAGGAGTTAATAAGTGAGGAAAAGGCTCATTTATGAGAAGGATTAGGTGATCAAAGACAGAGATCTCACTATCCATGTTGCAAAGGCTACTTTTAAGCATTCTAACATCAGGACTAACATGATGTCAATCAATGTCACAGCTTTCCCATTGCTTACATCTCCCATAATCTATTATCTTGGTTCGTTCCTATTTCAGCATAGAGTCTGTTCTTTTTGTTATGGAGGTGGATTCTGGATTTGCACCTGTTAATCATGTTGAGTACAAGGATGTTGGTGTGGAAATGTGTGATTCCAAGAGCATGGTTGCAGCAAACAAGCTGAAGGGAATAAGAGCACAGTGGTAGGGGCTTTTATCTATCAGACATCTCAAATCATATACTGCAGTATGTCACTAACATTGCAGATTTAGCCATTACTAAACTGGTGCTGGTGATTGTTGGACCTGAAAATATGGAGTATTACCACAGAATCCAATCTCTCTAATGGCAATATTTAAATATAAAGTATTTTAACAAGTGATTCAGATAGCAGGAGATATCTTGTGGACAATACTCTAAATTGCTAGAACTTAGATATGTTATATGTGGAAGCAAATGCAAAATAGGAATTCAAAAATAGAATACATTAAAAATTGAGCATATTAAGCATACAGGACCATAACAGAAAATGTATTAATCTGGACACTTTGTGCACGACATCATCATGAAGAGATGAATGGCTGTCTATCTTCCTATTTCTTTGTCTATCTCTCTAACTATCTATAGTTGATCATACTATGACAGAAGGACAAGAACTGTTATGAAGATGAAACAATTGCTCTTCCATAAGTGATTCTTCACCTTCTATCAGTTATGTCTGAGCCATGTCAAATGCCCCAATAAAGGACAAGAACTGAGGTACAGTTGGCATGTAATGACCTGGACCAGTTGGATCGAAATTTTATGATTTCCTGAGTTTGTCAATGCACACATTTCGTCAAACTATTTGCATAATCTGATTTGTAACAGAATATCCTCTGTATATGCAGATGTATATATACTAATATTTGCAAATCTCCTTATAACACTCATCACAATTCAGAACATATAGACCAGTACTTTACTTTTGCTTCAGAATTCTATTTCTCATTCACAGGTTTGGGCTAGGTGACAGCAGATACAAGATTACGGGTATACAATCATTATTACTGGCTTAACATCATCCAGGAGTAATATCCAAATACCTTCATGAAACCCATAACATCTGTAGCAATATTTAATCTTGTAAAGCTTCTAAGTCTCTACTTGCTGAAACTTATTACTCAGTTGACAAGTACAGTACAGGAAATTAATCATAGACAGATTATTCCGCAACTGTATTTTGATAATGATATGTAAAGATGGTATGAAGCTTCCTTATCAGACTATACTTTGCCAGGAAGAAAGATTACTAAATTTCTACATTGATAAGCTGACCTGGAAATGATTCGGCGGCCTTTCAATTATCAACTTCAAAATCTGGCGGCTAGCAATGAAGAAGCTAGCAAGCACACAAGACTTGATAACTGCTTCTGACTTCTCTCAAGTCCACGAAGGCTCCCTTAGACTCAGCCATGAAGTATAGAAGGGCGGTAGATATAATAATATGGTGATGAATAGCAACCATCTTTGAGGTTTGAAACTCCTCCGCTAGCTTCCAAAGTTCACGCGCACCAATGCTAACCCTGTTGACTCCTTCAAGGCCTCCCTATGTTAATCAGCGGTTCCTTCTAGTGATGAAGACATTTACAGCAGTCTTAATTAATTCCTTGCGTCCAATGGTTTGGCCAGGATATTGTTGCCTGTATAGGGCTCTCTTCCAAATGCCACAAACTCTATTGTGAGTGGAGGTAAACTCTAACAGCTCCCAATATTATCCAACTCCAATATGTAAGGGACGGCAGGAATAATAAGGGTCACTGAGTAAAAACCTTCCTTCCAATATGCTATTTGATACTCAAACTTTCAGCCTCAGATTAAACAATAATTATCGACTGCTAAGACTTAAATACTAGTTGTTAATGAAAATATATTTCAGGCCCACGTATTGCTTTTAAACATTTTATCTCTGCACAGGAATATTAAATAATATAACTTGAACCATTTATCATTGACAGCTGAAACAATGAGGCATATATATTTCACCCGATATAGGCTATAGCCATCATAAAATAACTGCTACTTTATATATACTCAATTTCACATGATTGGCATAAAACCCCACAGATAAAACTGAAATATTGCTGCTTATGAAACAGATTTCGCTTGATTTAATTCCTGAAAGTTGTCTTCGATGAAGACTCACAAATTTCCCCAAATAAATCCAACTATGAACCTTGAGATGAATTCACCTAGTAGATAAATTAGGTTTTTGTCCAATCCACTTGCTCAAGGGTTTCTGTCCTCAAGTCTTTGAAAGATGAGCTCTCAGATCTTCTCACATTAATAATTTTCGGAAAGATAACCCTCAATTCATTTCTGCCACCTTTTTATAATTCACCACCTTCTGAATATTTAAATATTATTTAATTTGCTTTTGTAAAGTAACTTTATATGATATTTGAATATATATATTTTATAAAGTCACTTTAACGTTAATTAATTAATTAAATATAAATGTCCACAAATATATATATTTTTGGACAATTTACTATTTAATTAATTGAATTAATTTGGTGGCGACAATTTTGGAAATCGGGGACATTACAATCCTCTCTTCTCAAAAATTGCTTGTCCCACGCAATCAATAACTCCATGCCCAACATCAACTTCTAGGATCCCATATTAACCTCATAAATCTGTGAACTCTCCTATCGAATACACTAAGTTGCAAGGGATCTACAAATAGCATCATCCTATCTCTCCTGGATAGTAGTGCAAAAATCCTCAACATGTAATCAACAAACTCACTATCCCATACCTTAGTCTTCGCAGAAGGTCACTGCGCTACTCTGATACAATCCAACTCCGCAAGTCTATCTCTCTGCAGTACCCTGTGAAGCTGACTAATAATCATGCAAATCCCTAGATCCAGAACCTCAAAGGCAATGTCACTCAAAATCCGCGTACTAACATGATCATTCTGTGCACACAACCCCAAGTGATCAGCTGCAGTCATCACTGCCAAATATGAAAATTTATGCACAACATTATTGGGTCATCCACATGGTATTCCCTGTCATCCTTGGAAGGAAATTCGGAAGACAAAGTATTGAGCTGCCCTTGCATTCTTGCCGCTTGCAAACAAAGCTTCTAGTTTTGTTGTAGTCACTACCTTTAGTGCACTATCTGCCAAAGCTCTCAATACAATCCTCTTCCCCTTTGACATTAACTCCAACTCCATTGACTGAAAATCTTGACTGTACCTGCCAAGTGAATGCAACCACTAAATTCCCAAGACATTGATCATGCTGATCACAATCACGTAGAAGTCATCAATGATTGTATAGTCTCTCAACTGAATGCTCAACTGTAGTACCTTCCGCGCGCAATTCATTTTGAAATCATTAGCCGTCATGATACTGAATCCTAGAAAGTCCTCCATTTGCACTCCTCTCTTCACTACTAGACCCTCATCAATAAAATTATGAGTTGCCCCGTTGTCCACCAAACAAGTAATTCGTTGTCCACACATGACTCCTCTCAGTCTAAAAGGCTGGTACTTAGGAACTCCAGATAACGAGGCAATAGCTCCATGCGCCATACCTCCTACATTAGCATCATTGTGCTCTTGTGGCCGCTCCTCATGCTCACTCTCTGAACTCATGTCTACAATCTCCTCATCATTATCTAAGATGACCTCTATGTAGTGCACCTTGTCTTTCCCAAGGCACCTATGACTGGGTTCCCACAGTTCCTTGCACGTAAAGCATAACTTCTTTCTACGTGTTGATAGGTGTTTTATGACTGCACCAACACAAAATAAAGTTTCCAACAGTCACTCTATCCTCTCTTGATCAAAATCTCTTGCATGCTAAGATTGCGAAAGATCATGCATTCAACTCCAAGGTTCATGCAATGGATGTAGACTTAGTTGGCTTGATGTGATTTTGCTGGTATTTCAAGGGGACTTACACAATTGTTCATTCAAGGGAAAGGGACTTTCAAGATTCAGGAGATTTATCAATGAAGTGCGAGTTTCCTAAACTAACCAGAAAATGCTGAATTTGAATGGCTGCAGAGATTTAGAAAAAACTTTAATTTACACTAGGCGTGGGACATGGTGGTCAAATCTCACAAACTTCAACCAAGCTTTGCTTTGCCTCACCTCGGACAACTTCCACAAAATTGGTGCAATCTTCAAGGGAGTGAACTAGAGATATTTAGATTACAATTTAACATGAATACACCATCACAACGACACATACCAACATGTAAATTATAACTGAAGTTGGATCCAAACTATTCCAGTTGACCACACAAGGTGAACCCACCATTAGTGAGCTCGCTAGTGGTATGGACTAGCGAAGCTTGCTCAAATCAATCACTACATTCGACAATTATCTACTTGCATGAAATCAAATCTATTCTACTCTATCTAAGTTCTATTATAGGATTCTATGCTAATTGGAAGGATGAAGAAACTTTGCTAGCTGCCCACAATAAAAGATGAAATCACAAGTAATGACAACTCTTTTTATTATGGTAGTGTTCACAACAATCTCCTACAAAGTATTTAGTTGAAAACTTTCCTTCCTCCCTTACAAATGAGGGGGGAATGCCCCTTTTATAGCTGGCCCAGTCCAACAGACGGCTCAGATTCAATTACAATGAACGGCTTAGTTTGAGCCACATAAGCCCTATTCAAGATTTTGCTAAAAACAACCACAAAGTGGAGGAGTGGGGTAATAAATGAGCACATAATGCCCACTCTCTCCCTTCATCACTATGAGCATCCAATGCCCACTATTATCCAAAAGGTCATCATCTAGGAAGGCGTTCCCATTCTCCTTCTCTTTGACCACAAACTCAATGAATCTGGCCAATATTGCCTCAACCTCTTGAACTGAGATGGGTGGAATATGGCTGAGCTGAAACTCAAGCACCATGACTGCTTGCCCCTGCCGAGTACAAGATTTTTCCCTAGCAACTAAGGCATCCTGAGTGTTCTAAATAATATTGGAGAAGGTCGAAACATTTTCAAAATCTACTTAGGCAAATGACCTTACATCTGAAAAGAAAGGCTCCAATCTGCTCTTCAAGCCATCTGCAGTCATTTCTTCTGGAGTTAGTCTTTTGGCAAATAAGGCTTCAAACGTGTTCAAGACTCCCTCCTAAATATTTCCCATGGCCCTTCTAACTCTAGCTAATTTTGCCTGAGTTGCATTGAAGAAGCCTTGACCTGTGACTGTTGAGGAATACCAATTGGGGAAGTCATATTTGTCGACCTCCTGAATCACTCCTCTTCTACCAGAGTTTGTATGGGCATATGCATTAAAGATGCCAGGTGGGGAACAGTTTTTTCTTGATAAATGTGGGTTTCACTCCAGGCCTGATCAACATTGCTCATTAGTGTCAAAATACTGGAGGCCTGCTGAAAAGAGTGGGCGAGATCCTCCTTGAACTTTTCTGTCTCTATGTGAATATGGCCAACCCACTTACTTGCTTCTTGAGCCATCTTCTTTAAATCTTCTAGGCCACTGACCTATTCCCTTGGAAGTTCAGTTGGAAGATCAATTGCTGGATTTTCTTGTCCACACGGACGAGCTAAGCGCTGCACATAGCCAACCAATGTCTTATGCTCTTTCTTCAATCTTTTATACTTCCCTTTTGTTTGAAGCAACCTATCCTTAAGAGCTGTAAAGTGCCTTGCCAAATCTGGTTCAAAAAACGATCGGTGGTTACGTAACAACTAACACCCTCCGGAGTAGAAGTTGTTATGAACGTTCTATGCACACTCACGCATCGAAAGTGCTCTTCAAATTATGGAGGGGAAGCTCCCCTCTGCTATGCTTTGACAAATGCAATTCTGCAAAGGAAAATAAGCTAAAACTATGTCCCGGGCTTTTGTTTCAGCTGCCAGAGGTACAAGGCTTCTTGAAAGAATCCCACGCTGCAGCTGAGTTTTCTCGGCTCGCAAATCAATCCAAACTACAACTTATATCTATCCAATCTCCTCAGGAAAACAGAGCAAGAGGAAACGGAGCAAGGTATGACTATCGGACGATAAGCATGTTTAGACTCTCTACTTGAGGGCAAGGTGGCACAACTATCATCTCAATCTAAACAAGCTTATTGGATACAACAGATTTAAGATTTCACTAAGACGATCTTATGGAACCCTGTGTGGCATAACACTCGATCGAAACAGCAAAGCCTTCACAAAACAGCCTTTATCTTTATAATCTCACGAAACCCTATGTGGCATAACCTTCGATTATATTGATAAAGATTTCACAAAACAGATTTATCGCTGCAACTTCTCGAAACCCTATGTGGCATAACGATCGATCACAATGGTAAATTAACACAAAACAGCCTTATCACCTCAATCTCTTGGAACCCTATGTGGCATAACAATTGATTTCAATGATAAAGATGCTCAAACAGATATACCTAAACTATGGAAATAATTCAGCATTACAATCTTTCGAAACCCTATGTGGCATAACAATCAATTGCAAGTTAGTGAAGACACATGAATGAAATGTCACTAAAAAGAGCAATATTGAGGGCAAGCAGGTAATCGATATATTCTCTCTCAAACAAAG
>VDFB02227414.1:0-17706 GCA_007258455.2 Sequoia sempervirens | reverse complement strand
TTTTTATTAGCGAGATTGGGCTTCCCTCGGTGTTGGGCCCAGAGCGAAGATTTCTTTTGTTTGAGCGATTTTGTCCCTGTATCTTGTTGACTTCCTCGTCTTGCAAAGATTTGAGTGCTTTAGGTAAATCCTTAGCTGATACTTTAAACCTTAAAGCTTGCTCTAGTTTTAATGGCGGAGATTTGATTATTCGATTTAGGGCACCATCGTTTTGATAGGGGAATTTTTCCTTTGCAAGTTTCTGGGACTTTGGGATCCTTTGCGCTCTAAATTTTGTTGATTGCCATCGGTTCTGTGATCATTCGAGCTTAGGTGGGGAGGATCCCGTGGTCGTTTGAGTTTCGGGTCGCGTTTCGCCGTTCTTCGAGTTTCCGAGGTTGTCGCAGAATTTCCTCACTGTCGGATTTTCCCGGTTAGGGCTTATTCCACGGACTGGGGTTATTTCTGGAATATTCTAAGTTGTCCGCAAAAATTTGTTCCATCCAGATTTTTCCAGATTTCCTGTCTGATTGTGTCCTTTCAAATGTTTCGATGATAGGATTAATGGAACGGTTGTTTAATGCTTATTTCTTGTTGCCATTGAGTGAATTCAATGATTATCCTTTGTTTTTTCATCTGCACTAATGATTTATTTGACTAATGATGCTTTGGTAGCAGGAATCCGTCTGGCTTGGATTTCTTCAAAATTCTGCCCCGACGGTATTTTCTCGGTTTGCATGGTTTTCCCGGACTATCTGATTTCTCCAGATCTCGAAGGATTAGCATTTGGTGATGGATTTTGATTGATTTATATGATTTACGCTAACCTTTCAGATTGGAATATGAGCAATAATTGAATACTAATGAGGATTTTGGATATGCAGGCTGAATCAAGCAAACCTGCTGCTGGAAAGTCCAAGGGTGGCGCAGGGGCTTCATCCATCTCTGAGACAGAATGACTACGACTGGACATGAAGAACCAGCTTCCTGAGAGAAAAGTGTCTTTTGTGTGGGCCGAAGTATCAAATACTAATGTTGGTGCTTGGCGATATGAGGAGTTCAAGCAAAGAACGGCAGAGAAGGACTTGTCCGCCTTGAGGCAAGGGATGATGAATTCCGGATTGGTACATGTGGTGGGGTTCCCTCCGGCAGTTCAGTGTTATGAATTAATCTTGGAGTGCACCCGACAATACGAATTTGATACACAGAGAGTGGTTAGCACCGAGGGAAGAGTCCTGGCCAACTTCAGTCCAGCCTCTATTGCACAAGCTTTCAGCATGCCAGATCTTCCTTCAGTGTGTGCCTTGAATATTGACACTGCTAGGACATACTATGAGAACGAGCCAGTCAAGGCTCAGTAGATAATCAACTCATGGCTAGAGAAGCCAAAATCCCATCATTCAAAGTTGCCCAAACAGCTGCACAGGGTAAAATTCAGGTCAGATGTATATGATGCCATCATACTTCACGGCTTGGGGGGTGGCGAGGATGAGAAATTCTGGGGTTATTGGAGGTGGATGGATCCATGCTGATCTAAGATTACTCAGGACTAACTATCATTAGGCGGGGACTCTTCAGTGCTGGTGTGACAGTTGAGGAATGTCTTGGAGGCCAAGAAATTCACAATGTCCTCGTATGTAGTGTATGTTTTGGCCATCTCCTAGCCCTACAAGGGTCTGAATCCGAGGGGAACAATTGGACAGAATATAATTTATGAGGTTTATCCAGAGTTGCATCTGGGGCATAAAGATTACAGGAGGGAAAATGATGCATTCACAATGCATATCACCTGGACAATCTAGAATGCTGAGCACCTCAGATTATCCAATGGAGCTAAAGGACTAATCAAGAACTACGGAGCCTGGTTCATCCAGTTCCCTACCTTCACCTACCTTAGGATCGATGGATGCCTGGTTGCCCCTTATAGGTTGCCTCGGTATCCCACTGATCGCATTGTGCTATTGGAAGTTGTGAGACAAATCTGTAAATTTGATGCAGTGGTGAAGAGGGAGAAGCACAAGACAGGCTTCGGAGGAGACTTCCCTCTTGAGATTGGTGTGGGAGAGATGTGCCCGTCTATCCAGTCAGCTCACACCGCAGGGGAGGAACTGGCGGCCTATGGATTCTCCTTCCATTCGAAAAGAATGAATTTTGATATAACTGGAGAGGCTCAAAAGAAAGCTACCAGGGAGTTAGGCATAAGGAGGACTTAGAAGATTATTGGGTCAATCTCAAAGATGACCTTGAGGCGAGGAAGAAAAGATATTCTAGGTTGCCTGTGGAGGCCATTAGGTAATATAATGTTAAGCTGATTCCGGATCAACTTGATGACGGAAATCTGGTGCAGGACCACGCCTATGAGGCAGTGAAAGACAGGCCAACTAGTGATATTAACTGGAATGAAGATGAGATTACAAAACTGGAGGACCTAATGGCCCTTGTGATGAAATTCACTCTTTCTTAGGTAAAGCATAAAATCTGGGAGTTGGAGAATGCAAAGGTAGCTTGCACCTTTGAACTGATGGGAAATCTCAACCCCATGTCGACTTCTGAAGAATCCGGGGAAGATGACCCCAAAGGGAAAATAGCAAAAACTTCACCATTCAAGATAAAAGTCAGAGGTCCCAAGGGAGCTGAGCCTGAAACGAAGAGGAAACCTAAAGCGAAGCGAAGGTGGAAGACCCTGACAATCAGCAAGTCCTCTGATGAGGAGGAAATGGAGAAAGCTGAAGAGGAAGGGGATGCTCCTCCACCGCCTAAGAAAACTAGAACGACAAGGACTACCAGGAAGAAAGATCAAGTTGCTTCGGAGGATGAACCTCCAATTGTCGATATGGAGAGTTTCAGAGGGGAGAAAACCAAAGTCTACACAAGGAAATCAAGGACTCCCTCTCCCAAGGATGCTGCACAGCAGAAGGACTCCTCCCCAAGGCTACCAGTTGAAGAGCCACCAAAGTCTATTTCTCCACCGCCAAGTGCACCTGAACCGGAGAATCCGGATGAGTATGAAACTAGCATGGAGGCAGGACAGTTCAAGGAAGGAACACTTTTCAGTGAGGTGGCTGAGCTTGAGGTAGAAACAGAAGAAAGACACACTTCTGCATTGGTGCAATATGAGGATTCCCCAGAAAGTGACAGAGGCCGCGGATCACCTGAGCCAGAGGAAAATATCCTTGCTAGGACTCCATCACCGGTACTTCTAGAATTAGGACTTGAAGAGCTCGACCAAGGTGAACAGCTTCCAGAAAAAGAAGATGATAGGGCAACCGTAGAAGAAGAAAAAGTGACAGAAGAGCCAGAAGATGCCAGGACAGAAGAAATCCGGACTGACCCTATAGCCCCAGACTGGCTGGAGAAGGAACTTGCAAGGAAGAAGCAAGTAATTGTTGAAGATACTCCCTTAGACTGGGATGAAATGCTATCTAAGATTGGTAAGGGAAAGAAGAAGAAAGTTGCCAAGGTGATCTCAAGGGTGGAAAGGGATGAAGCATACAACAGGGTAGTCCACATTGCCACCCCTGCCGCAGATAAAACGAGGGAGGATATTACAAGCCAGGACTATAATGTCCAGACTATCAACCTCGGGCCAGCCTCTATGGAGCAGAATATTGAGGAGTTTGAGGGATCTAGCGCAGTGATTGTGGACAAGTTGAAGAAGGAGACCCAAACCAAGCACAAACTCAAGAAGGAAAATGAATGGCTAAGGAGGTGTTTGGAGGAGGTAATGAGGCCTCTGCAGTCTCTCCACCCTTCTTCTTCTACTACTCTGGGTTTCTGCCTAAAGAAATAATCTCTAGGATTGAGAAATTGAAGGCCTCAGCTCAAGTTGCCACAGATTGGCTGGCAAGTGTGCAAACAAAAGGAGATGATACAATTAAGGAGATTTTATCTGTAGGAAAGGATGCAGTCTGGGCGAAGGAGCTGTTAGAGCATATCTTGTCTCAGGATAAGAATGATATGGACCTCCTGTTGCAGAAATCAAAGGTTATCTTGGGGCATGGCAAGGAACAATTGGCTAAGGATGGAATCCTTCCTTCCTCCAGGGTGGATGAACCTTGGGAGTGGTTCGAGGCACTGCAGATCAGGCAGAAGGCCATGAAGAAAATTTTGAAAAGAAAGAAGCTAATTGATGGTGAGCTTACTACAGTCTATGATGGATGCATTGCCTTCTTTGAGGTAATGACAGGGAGGAAGAAGATAGCTCCCAAGTATCTGAGCTTGGAACAATTGAAAGAGTGGTGGCATAAAATTTATGCCCCGGATTCTGATGGAGCTGTCACTGGCCACCTACTTGATGATGCGGCTACATACTTGGCGGTGATGGATAGATACATGGCCAGCAGGGAGGATTGGAATAAAATTGTTGAACGATCCAATGAGGAAACAGATTCCATTAAATGTCGACTTGGGGTTTTGCCATTGCCACCTATTGTTGAGTTGGATGGAGTATTCCTAAGGGTCCAAGGGTCGTTGGTTCAGAAGAAGGATAAAGGGAGTAGCAGTTAATGCTCATTTCGATATTTGTGCTTCCCTATTATCATAGGGCATGCATTGGACCGGACTTCCTTGGGGACTGTGTCAAAGCCGACTTGGATGATGGAATTTAATGTGTGCCTTAGTTCATTTTTCCTTGGCCGACCTGTTTTGGCAGATGTTTATTATTTTGTAAAAATGTTTGGCTGGGCCGACGTACCTTGGGATTTGCTATTAATAGGCATTCTTGCCTCATTGTAAAGAGTTAGACATTAGCTAGACAGTGATAGAGAAGTGAGAGCAATAGTTAGAGCATTTTCCTTAGAAGTAATATTCAGTTTCTTGAAGCAAATTCTGTATCAGAACAGTTGAATTGTTGCAGCATCTTGGTGATTAATACAATTGAAGACATTGTGGTTTTCCTGGTGCAATCTCTTGTGTTATTTCATCTTGCGTGGTTCTTTTGTTCTATCTTTCAAATTGCTTGGAAATCTAGGGTTTAGTATTTAGAAATAAATCAGTTTCAGTTGGATGTATGATGTTTATGATTTCATATTTGGAATGTTTGTAGCTATCTCTAGTCTATACTCCCAGTAACTATCTGATTGTAGTAGGCCGATGAAGTCAACTTGGACCATATATATTTAATGTGCTTAAGTTCGATTGTAGATGCAAGTCTATGATTTGAAAATTTAAATACCTTAGAAGATTGCACCGTTCTTGTAAGATTGCATTGCGGGTCGATCAAGAACTGGTTAGTTGAGATAGGTCCATTCCAAATATCTGTTGTTTACATTGTTCATTCTAGGAGTAGTTTAGATTCTATTATATCCTCGCACCCTTATCTTTTTCTATTTCTTTATCATTTGGTTAGATTTAGGATTTAAGATCATCATATTGTCAGATCTGATAAGTTGAAAGATACAGTTTGCTTGTCGTAAGGTCCCTTTGTGAATACCAGCATTTTCACATAATTATCTGAGCTGTTTATGCACTGTTATGACCTAACACCCGAGAGACCTTGGGGTGATTTTCAGTAATTTATTGTTGAGAATAACCTTTCAAGAGAGATAGAATATTGCATTCTGTCTGAGTTGCTGTGCAGAAAACACCATCAATAGCTTGGTGCTAGAAGGAGGGCCTGAATGAGCACACTGGATCGTTTCTTGAATGCCATCTCTCCAGAGAGATACAGTAGGAATACCAGATCTACCACAGAAGAGGAAGATTTGCAAGAGTTACAGTTCTACGCTAGGTCAAGGAGGACCCGAGAAAGGGGAGAATCATCATCACCCATCCCCTCACCAACATCGTCCATATCTTCACATCCTGAGGTTGAGGCTATACCCATTCCTGAGGCCGTTCCTGTTCAACAGCATCAGCCTGTGATTAACCAACCACAACCGCCACCCCCAGTTTTACCAATGGCTTTCCTTGCCAATAACCTGTCGCCCCTATTCTTCCAAGCCTATAATGTTATGCCCAAAAACCTTGAGCACTTCTGTTCAAAATTTCATGCTAATGACCCAAACAGGACTGTTGAAGAACACCTAAGGATTTTTCAAACTTGTCTCAAAGATAGGGGAATAGTTCATGAGGACGTTGCCTGTAGGTTATTCCCTTATTCACTAGGAGAAGAAGCCTTTTACTGGTACAACCATCTCCCTGCCGGTTCAATCCTTAATTGGAATGATCTTGAAAAGGCCTTTTTACAGAAATTCAGAATTCCCATCAGTGCCAATGAACTATACCTGCAGTTCATCAAGGTTAAGAGAGAGGTTAATGAACTGATAGATAGTTTCAATAATAGGTTCCACCGTGCATTCACCAGATTACAAGACCCATATGTTTTGGATGATGGTACTGCCCTGGGGGTATATTATGAAGCTCTGGATAGCCTAACAGCAACCTTTTTGAAATGGAGACCTAACCCTCCAGGTACCCTGACTGATGCTTATACAGAGGCTGTCAAGCTTAGTACAGATCTGAGACAACACCTGACCGGGCCATTACCTTCTCTGGGACCAGTTGCACATCCTAACCAGATTCAGGCAGTAAATCAGGCCCTCACCAATCATACCCCAATTATGAACCCAGTTCCCCAATTACCTATGGTACCACACCCTGGTCATCCCATGAACCAGATCTCTCCTATGACAAACTTCCCTCAACAACAAGTCAATCAGCCCATGTATTAGACGCAGCCGAATAGCTTCCCTGCGTATCTGCAGAATTCTGAGGTGTTGCATCAGTCTTTGGGATCCACCACAATGCCTATTCCCCCTCAGAATAATCCGAACCAGAGAGGATTGATGAAATGGCTGAGCAAATAAAGAAGTTAAATCTAGAGGTGACTTACTTAAGAAATCAGAACAGTCAACTGCAAACTACCCAAAAGGGAATGCAATCTAATCAGAACAGAGAGTTTTCACAAGGACAAAATTTTGACAAGGGACAGCGTAATGACAGAGGGTTCTATAATGACAGGGGATATAACTAGAATAGGGGTTACAACAATGACAGAGGTTTCAATAATGAAAGGAGGCAAAATTTTGATAGAGGCCAAGGAAGTGGATTAGGATTTGATAAAAGGCCACCACAAGGACATAATAGAACTTGGAATACAGGCCCTAATAATGGAGGAGTTCCCGCCCCATTGGATCAACCTGCCAATCAGATTGTTAATCAGTTTGACAAACCAACCAGTTAGCCAAGATAAGCCTCCTACTGGTGTGTACCTGGCTGAAGCAGCCTTATCAAGGTGGTTCAGACTCCACAAAACGAGCCAGCATTCGGAATTGGAGTATCCAGAGTTCCAAACTGCTGCCTCCATTTTTCAATATGAGGTAGAGAATAATGTGAATGGACAGAATATGGTTCCTTCTAATTCCTATGATTCTCCTGTGCTGGTATTGAATCATGCTCCTTTTCCAACCAGCAACGAAAATGTGCTAGAAGAACCTGATTCCCAGGAAGTCGAAACAGATCAGATTTGTAATGGAGATGAGGTTGCTTGGCTATTCAATGAAGAAATGAATGACAATGGCCTCCTCGATCAGGAGGAAGCTTATGTTGAAGAAGTTCAGATGTTTCAGAGACAAGGATTGAGGGATATGCCTCATAGACGTCCATAGCCTGGAGGACCTTTCACCACCTCCATTCCTCCCAACAATTTCAGTACCCCTCCAGATCCTAATGCTAGTAACAATCCGTCCTATCCACATGTCTCCAAGCAGTACTTTTCGAAGGACAGACAGGCTCAAATTGAACCACAGAAGGAAAAGGCTGTTCAAGCTAGCAAGGATAAGGTGGAGGAACCATCTAAGGAAGTCTCTACTGATATGAGTGAGGAGCAGATGGCTTCATATGTAGCAGAGGAATTCAAGAAACTAAAGGTAAATATTTCTGCATTTGAATTGTTAAGGTTCCCTGCAATTAGGAAGGCTATTTTAGGCACCTACAATGCAAATTTAAAGTCATTGGACAAGTCTTCTGGCGAACATGTGAGCCAGACTTCCAGTTTTTAGCCTATGAACACACAAAATCAGACCCAAATTAGGACCAACCTGCCTCCGAGAGATAAAGGAAAAGAAAAGGACATAACTCAAGTGGCCCAAGTGGACACTCAGCCCACCTTGTTTCAAGGAAAGACAAAAACTCCACCATTTCTGATATCAGTCCGAATCTTTGGTAAGAACCTTCACAATTGCTTGTTAGATTCTGGTGCTTCCACCAACGTGATGCCTCTTGGAGTTTGTAGGGCTCTAGGAATTACACTTGCTGATTCTCAGAAGAAGGTCACTCAGTTGGACAGAACTGAAGTGAGTGTGGTAGGAGAACTTAACATGATCCAGATGCAGATAGCCTCTGATCCAAGGATTCAGCAGGTTATCAATATCCAGGTAGCCGATATTCCTGATGCATATGGTTTGATTCTAGGAAGAGAGTTCACCAAAGCTTTGAATGGATATGTATCCACTGATCACTCTCACATGTGGCTTCCATGGAAGGGAGTGCCTAATCAAATCAGGATTGAGAGAGAACCCCGAATGAAGTACATGATTACTGAATACCAAAAGACTTCAACAGAAGTACTGATATCAGAGGTTGAAATGGGAAATTACCTGCTATCGGCTCAATACGAAGAATTAGATGTAGAAGAGGTGTTGATGCTACACTCGATGCCTATGGATGTTGAGACAGGGTCCAGTCATGTTGAAGTTCTGACAAAACTAGTCGAAAAAGAGGAAGAACCTGAAGATAAACAAATTAGCTTATTGGACGATTTCTAGGAATTCATCAGGCAATGTATGGAGAACTAGACTCACCTGGGAAAGAGGACAAGCTTTAAGGAGCTACTCTTACCAAATTGGTGTAGAGTCCACAATGCTTCTCATTCAGAGTTGGAGTGTTGTCTGTGTCAGACAGTAGTAAAACAAGTACAAAAATGCATGAATCCAGCTCAGGTGGTTAAGGCAGATGAGCAGAATCTCCAAGAAGAGTGTGAAAGCCAGAGACCTGTGGCAACTGAGGAGTCTTCCAGTACCGGGAAGCTGAATGGGTTGACAAAGAAAAATACCACTGTAGAATGCTAGACTCTCAAATTCGATGGATCCAAATCCAAGCATGGGGCTGGAGCAGGGTTTGAGCTGATCAGTCCAAAAGGTAAAAATTTCTTTGCAGCTCATAGGCTCCAATTTCATTGCACCAATAATGTAGCTGAGTATGAAGCTTTAATTCATGGGCTCCTTATGGCCCTCAAGAAAAGGGTTAGGATCCTACAAGTTTTTGGTGATTCAGAATTAGTAGTCAAGCAAGTAAGAAAGTAGTATTCATGCCACGATAAGAGAATGACCAACTATAGGCATAGAGTATGGGACCTCATTGAGGGATTTGACGCTTTTAATATCCAACTGATCCCACGGAAGAAGAATCAAACTGCTGATTCTCTGGCTCAAGCAGCTAGCACTTTGCAGCCTCTATCTCTGTCTGGATTGAAGAAGTTTACTGTTGAATTGACTCCTGTACCATCAGTCCCAGATAATGTGACTAACTTCCAGGTGTTTGAGGATGATAAACATATTCTTAACTTCATCACAAATACATATGTTTTTGCCTCACAGATCATTGATGAAATAGAACCTTAGGAAGCAGAATTGGATCTAGAGGGCGTGCTAAATATGAAGTCCAATACCATTCTGAGGGGAATGGTGCAGTTAGAACGAATTTTTGATATGGATAAGATTAGGGATCAGGAACAAGAGTCAAAGAAGAAGTCCCTCAGTGGACAGTGTGACACTCACAATGTGGGGACTGAGGACAATATTAAGAATATTTTCATCGGCAAGGTATGCACTCCTGAAGAAAGACAGGGTATAATCAGAGCCCTGCACGATTTTCCAGATATAGTAGCCTAGAGTTATGAAGACTTGAAGACTTATGATACCTCCATCATAACTCATACTATACCCCTGAAGCTGGATGCCAAGCCTTTCAGACAGAGACAGAGACCTATCAATGCATTACTGGAACCACTAATACAGAAAGAAGTCCAGAAATTGCTGTCTGCCAAAATCATATTTCCTGTCAGGCATTCAACGTGGGTGGCCAATCTGGTTCCAGTAAGAAAGAAGAATGGTGAAATTAGGCTTTGTGTTGACTTCAGAAATTTGAACAGATCATCAAAAAAAGATAACTATCTAGTTCCCTCTTTGGATGAGGTGTTTCAGCTGGTCAATGGGTCTCAGACGATGTCCTTTTTGGACGGGTATTCTAGGT
Source organism: Sequoia sempervirens (assembly GCA_007258455.2). Classification (NCBI taxonomy): domain Eukaryota; kingdom Viridiplantae; phylum Streptophyta; class Pinopsida; order Cupressales; family Cupressaceae; genus Sequoia; species Sequoia sempervirens. Next base: position 7,476 of record VDFB02227414.1, on the reverse strand, counting down.
ATAATCAAGTGATGGTCCAGTATGAGGACAGACACAATACTGCTTTTACGACTAAGTGGGGTACCTTTGCCTATAGGAGGATGCCATTTGGGCTTATTAATACAGGAGCCACGTTCCAACGAGCCATGGATATTGCTTTCAAAGACATCATAGGGAAATGCATCATCATTTACATGGACGACCTGACTGTTTTCTCCAAGAACCGAGGGGATCATATCTCAGATCTGTACAAAGTGTTTCAGAAGTGCAGAGAATTCGGCATATCCCTGAATCCCAAGAAGTGTATCTTCGGAGTTATAGAAGGAAAGCTATTGGGGCATGTGATATCAGAGAAAGGAATCGCTATAGATCCAGAGAGAGTGGAAGCCATTCTGAAAATTCAGCCGCTTGCCAGCAAAAAAGAGATGAAGTCCTTCTTTGGTAAGATTAACTTTGTTAAAAAATTCATCACGGGATTTGCTGAGATTGTAAAGCCATTAAACGCTATGTTGAAACAAGACGCCAAGGTCGAATGGACTACAGAAGCAAAGGAGGCCTTTGCAGAGATTAAGAAGGCCATTGCTGACGCTCCAGTGTTGGTAAGTCCTAACTACAATAAGCCCTTTTATATCTATTCCTTTGCTTCCGACCATTCGTGTGCTGGAATGCTGACACAAAAGTCTGATGAGGGGAATGAGCATCCCATCGCTTTTATGAGTGCACCATTAAAGGATGCTGAGTTGAAATACCCAAGTGTGGAGAAGCAAGCATATGCCCTTGTTCGAGAAGTAAAGAAATTTAGGCATTATATCCTCAAAAATAAGGTGTTTGCAATTGTTCCTGATTCCGTAGTTAAGTTACTCCTGATGTAAAATGAATTAGGGGAGCGCAGAGCTAAATGGGTGACCATGCTTCAGGAGTATGACATTGAGATCCAACCGATGAAGCTGGTAAGAGGACAAGGACTCACCCAAACCATGGCAGAGATAGGCCCTGAATTGTCTGTTCATAACTATAATGTTGAAGAAGTTTCCCCAGAGGGCTGGTATGATGATATAGTCCATTATCTACTGAATCAACGACCTCCAGCTCACCTTAATGTAGTACAGAGGTGAGCCTTAAGGCTGAAAAGTGACGGCTTCATGCTGAAAGGAGCTATCCTATGCAAGAAGAATCATGAAGGTATTTATTTGAGGTGCCTTGGAAAATAGGAAGCTGAAAGGGTAATGAGTGAATTTCATGAGAAATATGGTACTAGTCATGGTTCTGCGATTGCTACTATGAATCAGATTTTGAGGGCATGGTACTACTAGCCTACATTGTTCAAGGATGTTCATCAACATGTACGGACCTGTCACACTTGCCAGACTGCAGCAACAAGAGAAAGGTGTGCAGCACTCCCACTCCAATCGGTCACTGAGGTAAAACCTTTTGCTCAATGGGGTATGGACTTCATAGGGCCCATCAATCCACCATCCTCTGCAGGACACAGGTACATTCTCACCATAACTGATTACTTTACGAGATGGACTGAAGCTTTTTCCTGTAGGCAATGCACATCAGAGGTAGTAATTGATTCTTTAGAGTCTGCCATTCTCAATCGGTTTGGATGTCCTGTTGCTGTTGTGTGTGATAATGGTCCTGCCTTTGCATCTCTGAAATTCTCAAACTGGGCCTTTGATCATGGCATTGTGGTAAAGTTTGTGTCTAATTATTATCCCCAGGGAAATGGTCTAGCTGAATCCTCTAACAAGAACCTGTTGACTGTTATCCATAAACTGTTAGAGAGGAACCCAAAAGATTGGCACACCCAGCTTCGGTTTGCTCTTTGGGCAGATCGTACCAGAGTTAAGTCCTCCATTGGTACATCTCCTTATCATTTAGTGTACGGTCTGGAACCAGTTTTCCCTATCCAACTTAAGATCCCGACTCTGCAGTTTATAAATTAGTTTTATGATGAAGGGGATAGAAGGGAGGCTAGGTTGGCAGAATTATTGCACCTTGAGGAAAAATGAGACAATGCCCTTGAAAAATTTGCCAAACATCAAGGTGTAGTTAAGAGATGGTTTGATAGGAGAGGTAAAGTCAAAGCCTTTAGGATTTATGACCTTGTCTTGTAATGGGATAAGCCTCATGATCAGAAAGGGAGTCATGGAAAATTTGATAAATTGTGGCTTGGCCCGTATCAGATTGCCGAAATACTGGGAGATAATGCCTTCCGTCTGAGGACTCTCACGGGAGAGGACATACCACTCCCTTTCAATGGGCAGTATCTGAAACATTACTTCTAGTCTTGAGCTGTTTTCAGCTCTTTGCTTTGTAAATAGTTAGTTTAGGTTGCTTTGTTGTTTGTTTGCTTGCTTGGGTTAGAGTAGGTTTCCCTTTTTCCTTCGCTTGTTTTGTTTGGTTAGAGTAGGTTTGCTTTGGTTTGTTTGTTTTGTTTTGCTTTGCTCTTGCTTTTGGTCCTTTTTCTTTTGGGGATTGTGGGTGCATATGTATGGTAACGGTGGAAAAGCAGGTCTAATGTTCTTGGTATTTCCCTTACAAGCTTTGATCAGTTTTCCAGAATACCATGGTATGAATTCTTTAACCTATGTCATTTGTCCTTATGTTGCGACAAAGGGTTTCTAGTCAGTCTAAGAAGGAATATATTGGGGGTCTTATACCTTTAATCCTTAATATACCTGAAGTTGTGAAAAGATCCTTATGAGGTCTGAACAGGTGAAAAATCCTTTTCTGCTCTAGTGCCACTATGGTTCTCAGCCATGAGTGTGGACTTCACTATTCACAGGTTGAATGAAGTGAGTGAAAAGACAAGAAATGTCAAAAAAAAATTATATATATATATATATATATATATATTGAAAATCATGAGGTTTGAATTCAACTTATCAGGGGAATCTAAATATCTCTACCAGGGCTATAGACGCCTGGCTGGCAGTAGAACTATGTTCAGGGGAATCACAGCAATAACCTCGTCGGGGCTATGGACGCCTGACTGGCAGCGAGGCTCTATCCAAGTTACTTTTAGAGTAAGAATCTTTATGTAGCCTGTTCATATCATGTTTGGTTCTTCTTGCAACTGAGAGTAGGTAATAAACGCATGTGTACACACTTAGACCCTGGTATAGGAATGTCTGAATGGCTAGGAGTTTCTTTGTTTTAACTTAGGATGGTAGCTAGGTATCTGAGTTGAAACCATGAGTTCTGGGTTCTTGATTCCAGTTTGTCATCGAAATGCTTAGGAGCATTTCTCCAGCAGAGTCGCCATTTGTTGTGCAGTTTTTGCACACACGCCCCACTTGGAGTGGGGACCCTTTTTTTTTTGTGTCTTTGACCTTTGGTTCTATTGGATTTATCATTTTAGGGTCTTGACATGTTGATCTTGTTGGCTTTGACCTTGCCTTGAGGCTTGAATTGATTGAAAATGAGTTTTTGGCCAAGTTCGGGTTTTCGCTTGGATCCGGGATTTTCCAGCTCTGGCGGATTTTCCCGGGCCCTGGTTCCTTGTCTGTTTCTAGTAGGATTCTCCGATTTCGGGTTTCTGCCTTACTCCAGGATTTTTCGGTCCTAGCGGATTTTCCCAGATTTTTCCAAAATCTCGATCTTCCTCATTTCCCCAGTTTCTGCATTTCCGCGAAATCTGTGTTTCCGCGCATTCTGGGATTTTCCAAAATTCTGCTTAGGGCTCGGGTTTCCGGACTTGTCAGAAATGTCTTATCGCACATTAATGGTTGAGGTACCTTTGCTCAGGTGGGTATAAGGGTGGATTTAGGGCTTTTTCAATGCCATTCTAACTTCATTGCTCCCTTGCTGATTGCTCTAGCGATTGAGATTTTTGTTTGAAGCTTTGAGAATTGATCTTAATTTGTTTGCGTGAGGATTGCTTGAGTGCCGGTGTCGGTGTTTTCATTGCTTGGACGTGTTTGCTGCGAAGGTCGCCTTTTCAAGCTTGAATTTCTTCCGCTTCGATCCATGGTATGTAATCATTGCCCTTCCATTTTGCTTGTATGATGATTAAGGGTTTTGCATTGGATATTGTTAGTTTTGGGTCAGCCCTTGATCGATTTTGATTTCATATTTATAGAGTCGGGGTTTGACCTGTCTTATGTTGTAGAACCCTGTTTCCCTTGCCTTATGAAGCTCTATTTATCCATGGGACGGTGTATGTATCCTTTAGAAGGGGGTCCTCGGTTAGATTGCTTGCTTTTTAGTGCGAAGTTTGATTTTGTGCGAAGTTAGGGCTTCCCTCGGTGTTCGGCCCAGAACAAAGGTTTCTTTTGTTTGAGTGATTTTGTCCCTGTGTCTTGTTGACTTCCCCGTCTTGTGAAGATTCGCGTGCTTTAGGTAAATCCTTAGCTGATACTTTAAACCTTAAAGCTTGCTCTGGTTTTAATGGCAGAGATTTGATTATTCAATTTAGGGCACCATCGTTTTGATAGGGGAATTTCTCCTTCGCAAGTTTCTGGGACTTTGGGATCCTTTGCGCTCTGAATTTTGTTGATTTCCATCGATTTTGAGATCATTCGAGCTTAGGTGGGGAGGATCCCGTGGTCATTTGAGTTTCGAGTCACGTTTCGCCATTCTTCGGGTTTCCGAGGTCGTCGCGGAATTTCCTCGCTGTCGAATTTTTCTGGTTAGGGCTTATTCCGCAGACTGGAGTTATTTCTAGAATATTCTAAGTTGTCCGCAAAAATCTGTTCCATCTGAATTTTTCTGGATTTCCTGTCTGATTGTGTCCTTTTAAATGTTTCGATGATAGGATTAATGGAATAGTTGTTTAATGCTTATTTCTTGTTGCCAATGAGTGAATTCAATGATTATCCTTTGTTTTTTCATCTGCACTAATGATTTATTTGACTAATGATGCTTTGGCAGCAGGAATCCGTCTGGGTCGGATTTCTCCAAAATTTCGCCCCGACGGTATTTTCCCGGTTTGCATGATTTTCCCGGACTATCTGATTTCTCCGGATCTCGAAGGATTAACAGTTGGCAATGGACTTTGATTGATTTATATGATTTATGCTAACCTTGTGGATTGGAATAGGCATAACAATTGAATACTAATGATGATTTTTGGATGTGCAGGCCGAATCAAGCAAACCTGCTGCTGGAAAGTCTAAGGGTGGCACAGGGGCTTCGTCCATCTCTAAGACAGAACGACTACGACTAGACATGAAGAACCAGCTTCCTGAGAGCAAAGTGTCTTCTGTGTGGGCTGAAGTATCAGATACTAATGTTGGTGCTTGGCGATACAAGGAGTTCAAGCAAAGAACGACAGAGAAGGACTTATCCGCCTTGAGGCAAGGGATGATGAACTCCGCATTGGTACATGTGGCAGGGTTCCCTCCGGCAGTTCGGTGTTATGAATTAATCTTGGAGTGTGCCCGACAATACGACTTTGATACACAGAGAGTGGTTAGCACCGAGGGAAGAGTCTTAGCAAACTTTAGTCCAGCCTCTATTACACAAGCTTTCAGCATGCCAGATCTTCCTTCAGTCTGTGCCTTGAATATTGACACTGCCAGGACCTACTATGAGAACGAGCCAGTCAAGGCTCAGTAGATAATCAACTCGTGGCTAGAGAAGCCAAAATCCCATCATTCAAAGTTGCCCAAACAGCTGCACAGGGTAAAATTCAGGTCAGATGTATATGATGCCATCACACTTCTGAGCAGGGTGGCCGGATTGAGAAGTGCAGGGGTATTGGAGAGTTGGATGGTCCATGTGATCACCAAAATTAGTCAAGGGACCAATTATCACTGGGCAAGGCTAATCAGTGCTGAGATTGATAGACAGTTGAGGAATGTCCTCGAGGCCAAGAAATTCACGATGTCCTCATATGTAGTGTATGTGTTGGCCATCTCCTACCCATACAAGGGCCTGAGTCCGAGGGGAACAATCGGACAAGACATAATCTATGAGGTGTATCCGGAACTGCATCTTGGGCATAAGGATTATAGGAGAGCCAATGATGCATTTACAATGCACATTACCCAGACACTCCAGAATGCAGAGCACCTCAGATTATCCGATGGAGCTAAAGGACTAATCAAGAACTACAGAGCATGGTTCATCCAGTTCCCTACATTCACTTACCTTAGGATTGATGGATGCCCAGTTGCACCTTACAGGTTGCCTCTGTATCCCACTGACCACATTGTGCTACTGGAAGTTGTAAGACAAATCTATGAGTTTGATGCAGTGGTGAAGAGGGAGAAGCACAAGACAGGCTTCGGAGGAGACTTCCCTCTTGGGATTGGTGTGGGAGAGATGTGCCCGTCTATCCAATCAGCTCACACCACAGGGGAGGAACTGGCAGCCTATGGATTCTCCTTCCATTCGAAAAGAATGAATTTTGATATAACTGGAGAGGCTCAAAAGAAAGCTACCCGGGAGTATAGGCACAAAGATGACTTGGAAGACTATTGGGTCAATATCAAAGATGACCTTGAGGCGAGGAAGAAAAGATATTCTAGGTTGCCTGTGGAGGCCATTAGGCAATATAATGTTAAGTTGATTCCGGATCAACTTGATGATGACAGAAATCTGGTGCAGGACCACGCCTATGAGGCAGTGAAAGATAGGCCAACTAGAGATATTAACTAGAATGAAGATGAGATTACAGAACTGGAGGACCTGATGGCTCTTGTCATGAAATTCACCCTTTCTTGGGTAAATCATAAAATCTGGGAGTTGGAGAATGCAAAGGTAGCTTGCACCTTTGAACTGATGGGAAATCTCAACCCCATGTCGACTTCTAAAGAATCCGGGGAAGATGACCCCAAAGGGAAAACAACAAAAACTTCACCATTCAAGATAAAAGTCAGAGGTCCCAAGGGAGCTGAGCCTGAAATGAAGAGGAAACCTAAAGGGAAGCGAAGGTGGAAGACCCTGACAATCAGCAAGTCCTCTGATGAGAAGGAAACAGAGAAAGCTGAGGAAGGGGATGCTCCTCCACCGCCTAAGAAAACTAGAACAACAAGGACTACCAAGAAGAAAGATCAAGTTGCTTCGGAGGATGAACCTCCAATTGTCGATGTGGAGAGTTTCGGAGGGGAGAAAACCAAAGTCTACACAAGGAAATCAAGGACTCCCTCTCCCAAGGATGCTCCATAGCAGAGAGACTCTTCCCCAAAGCTACCAGTTGAAGAGCCACCAAAGTCTATTTCTCCACCGCCAAGCGCACCTGAACTGGAGAATCCGGATGAGCATGAAACTAGCGTGGAGGCAGGACAGTTCAAGGAAGGAACACTTTTCAGTGAGGCGGCTGAGCTTGAGGTAGAAACAGAAGAAAGACACACTTCTTCGTTGGTGCAATATGAGGATTCCTCAGAAAGTGACAGAGGCCGCGGATCACCTGAGCCGGAGGAAAATATCTCTGCTAGGACTCCATCACCGGTACTTCCAGAATTAGGACTTGAAGAGCCCGACCAAGGTGAACAGCTTCCGGAAAAAGAAGATGATAGGGCAACTGCAGAAGAAGAAAAAGTGACA
>VDFB02227409.1:0-17785 GCA_007258455.2 Sequoia sempervirens | reverse complement strand
ATGATTTTAACAAATAAAAACATCAACAAAATTTATGTGATATTTGTTTAGTGTTCTCCTCATAGATTTCTATCTATACAAAGGCCAATTCAATTTTATTGTTTATTTTGAAAGGAATAAATCCTACTACATTAAGATGGAACAAAATAGAATGAGAGTCAAAACACAAACCCCATCGTAAACTTCAATACCAGTTTGATATCTTAAATGCAAATACTAAAGAAGATGATAAAGATAGAGCCGTAATGATACCAAAAGATGGAGTATTGAAGTTCAAAGCTTTATACCTATGGTGGGTTTGGTTTATTTTCTGTCACTTTTAATTTGATATCACTAACACCCAATCTAGCTGTCACTATGAGTTTTGAGTCTTAGTATGGAAACTATGACATCCTAAGCAATGTTACTGGAACATATATATTTGATTCATTGGGTATGGGAACCATTCTAAAACTAGATTAAAAGGAGTCGAATGCACAAAAGAAATGGGAAACAACCACCAAGAAATTTACTGCTTACTAGAACTGTTACTGCTTGTTAAGAGAAATTGTACAGGAGATTCCTCCCTGTTTTTCTAACTGTAGCTATAACTAACTGCCACTAACTCTTATTTTAGCTCTCTGACTCACACATTTCCTCCACCACTCCTAATTCCTTCTCTGCATCACTACGGTTACCCTCCAACCGGTAACGTTTATTAATGAGTACTTGTAGTGGGAAGTATTTGTTCTTCAATAACTATTTATTCATTACTTATCTGTTCGTGATTCACATAGCTGGTTCTTCATCTGGTTTTGTGGATGTTTCATGTTGTATTGCTAGTTGTTGTTATCAGACTGCTGTAACTGTTATTACTGACAACCATTTTGCTGTTGGTCTTGTTATTACTATAGCAGTTTTGTGGTGGCAGTTTGGCATGTATTGATTGTATTTGTTATTGCATGTAATTGTTGTATCTATTATTGCTGTAGCAGCTTTTACTACAGCTATTTTGTGGCTGCAAGGTTCTTCTGCAGTTTAATATAAAAGAAAAACTATTTTTTCATTACTTGTAGTGGGGAGTATTTGTTCTTCAATAATTATTTGTTCATTACTTGTAGTGGAGAATATTTGTTCTTCAATAATTATTTATTCATTATTTTTAGTGGGGAGTATTTGTTCTTGTAGTGTTCTAATAAAAGTGTTATTTGTCTTCATGAATCATACAATGATTAAGAGATAGTTAGATAACAGTTTGATATAACAAATTCTTATAGTTGTTAGGGTTGATCTTAACTCGAGTTTGATTCATACTAGGCACAATTCTAACTAACATAGTAAAAAGTTGAGTTTGTTCATTACAATGAATATTTGTTAAACTAGCATACCTATATTAATTAATAATATATGTAAAACATGCCGAGAGTTATCTTTATCGAGACGCCTATTGACTTGAGAAAAAATGTTTACATTTTCATGAACATGAATTTCAAAAGCAATATATATATGATTTCATTATAGTTTCTATCATTGTTTATTTCAATTCCCATATATAACGGTACACATTCAAATTTAAAATCATACCAACTTGTATATAACAACAATCGACAAAGAACAATAAATTTAAAATCGTAAATTTTCATCAATCATTAGATTTAGTATTGAAAGCAACAAAGAACAATATCGCAGCAAAAATCACATCAACTAACATAGATATATCCACTGGTTTTTTTTAAATGTTTGAATACATTGTTAACATGATATACATTCAAGCATTTGAATGTCATGAAACTTATAGGTTTGCAATTGAATCTAATAAAGCTTTGCTCTCAAATGAATAATCAAACTTTGTTGTTTTTATGACTGTGCATTTAATCCTCTGTTCATCATTATAAGTCTCTCTTTTCACTTGAAGTTTAAATATGTATTTGTTGAAAAGGACCTTTTGTATAATGTGTGCAAAGTTAACATCATCTTGTTCTTCATGATTCAAAATGTTCAATTCTTTTGCTGTAACACCCATAATTTCTTCGGCCGCTTCTTCAAAAGCAGTAATCCAAGTGAATGAAGTATGGTTTTGCACTTTGCATTGAAGTATATATTTATAATCACATTCAGGGAAAGTTTTATCACACCTTCCACAATACCATTGACCATTTTCATTAGTGTTTACCTTCTTTTTGTAGTGCCTACCTCCAATTTTCAAGGGGCAAGTTGTATAACAAAAATTGTCTACCTTTATGAAAGATAAGGTACCTTTTATCACTATCCAATAAGGTTTACCAGAGTTACCAAGGTCCTGATCCTATATTTGTGAGATACTTTTTAACATTTTTTCTTCTATTACAGATCAAATTTTCTTTGTAATAGAATGAGAATGGATATTCTTCCCTTCTGTATCAAACCACAATCTCAATCGGTGTGAGTCTGGAAAGATCTGGATTTATAAGGAGTTGGGTTGTAGTAATTGTTCCCACAGATTTCCCACCAAAATCACTAATTCGTGCAGCCTTTATAGAAAGAATGGGGGAAGTTCCTACATTGCACATTTCTTGGAGTTGTTGACCTTCCTTATTGCAAAACTACCCCACATTGTTAATTCCACCATACAACCTAACATGTCTTTCAGTTGAAGGGTTCTTTTTTGAGTTTGTGTGGCATTCTTTCTGAATATTGTGTTTGGTGTGTCAATTGAGAGAACAAAACCAATGATATCAACCAAAGAATTGCTTTTCATGTTCTCAATTTCTCTTATGGTGTAAAATGGAATTGTTGTTTTGGTATACAACTATCCTCCTCCAAACACAACTCAACAATCGAATTTGTTTCTAATAAGATTTCCCATTCATTTTTTAATTGGTTGAAATTCTTTTGTGTAGGTTTGAATCTCCCTTTTGAAATGATAAACACTTTTCCAATTTCTATGCAATCATAAAACTTTTCTGCAACTACATTAAAACATGTTACTCTTATTTCACCACCATCTGAATCAACCAAGTCAAAAGTAAACACTTGTCCATCTCCTTTTGCATTGTTAAAATGACAAAGTTGACCCTTTCTAGTGACTCCTTCATTTATTGACCATCTATTCTGGTACAAATTCAGTGCTACAATAGGAATGGTTCTTGTAGGCGGTTCATTTTTTCCAGCAATTGGGTGCTTATATGGATTGTTGGTAGGATTCATGCCTACATCATCATCATATAAGAAAAATAGTATTCAATAGAATTTGAACACGGCAAAAAAAAATGGGAAGAGTAAATAGAAACATCTATAATTTGTTGAATTTTTAGTATAGTAGAAGAATTGAATGTAGCATAAAACTAAATATCATACACATATATTACATTTTGGAATTTTCCACTCATGGAATCAAAATTGAAGAACATATACATGTTACATCAAGTATCTTCTAATATTTTCAATTTGTTTTCCTCGGCCTTTCTCTTGGCAAGTTGTCTACCATTTTTCATTTTTTCATAACGGTCATATGTGAACGGTGGCATAATTCTTAAGCCTTCAATGTATTTTACACGAGATATAGCTACAAATGTCAATCTCGTTCTTTCTCTTGGTCTTATATCAATAGTAGCTTTTAATAGAGTCAAACCCTGTGATTTGTGAATTGTCATGCCCAAGCCAATCTTAACAGAATTTGGATTGTCTTGCTCCTTTGTATTGTTGTAATTGGAATTTTATTTGGGTTACGATCATCAAATGGTATTCCTGAATAGTTGTCAAACGCAACCATTACATATGTTGGTGGTTCTGGTGGACCGATTCCAGGTTTGTATATAATGTTTCGTATATATCCTAAAGCTCCATTGACAAGGCCTGCTTGTACCAATAGATTTGAGGTTAACATAATCCTGACATCTTTACATATCAATAATTCTAGATCTAGCTCATCATTTGAGCATTCTTCTCCTACATTACTACTTCTTGATTTTGTTGCAACACTACGTGCAACTGGATGCTTCAATGAGTATAGTATTTTCTTGTTATGGTTATTAACATTTTCATTTGTGGAGAATAAATGCACACCACTGTCAAACTCAAGATTGCTTGTTGCATCTAATGTAGTAGTGGTTCTTGTCATAAGTAATTTCCAATCATCGATTGTGGGGTTTGCATCTCTCAGATTTGTCAAAAGTTAACGAAATATTTGTTAATGGATGTTTTGTCCATCTTGTTTGAATATTTTATCCAAAGTAACCACAGTTTTGAATTCTTCCCATAGCAACTTAGCTCGTGTGTTGCTATCATATGCCAGTTTATCATTAACAGGAGGTAACTGACCCAAATCTCCAACAAGAATGATAGATATTCCTAATAGAAAATTGATAACAATTATTGTGAATACTATAGAACTTTATAGTTATACAATTGTCATTTACATGAATTTTTTCTATTTCCATATAAAATAATTAATTTGGTTAATCAAATAGATATCTACCTCCAAAGTTACGATTTGCATTTTGTGGGAATGCTTGTCAAAGCCAAGAATCAATGTTTTCTAGCAAGTTTTGACCAATGAAGCTCATTTCATCAATTAGAATGTACTTGATGTTTGCTATTTCTTCTTGAAAACTTGTGAGCCTCGCTCCTTCCAATTGAGCAAAATATTTGATTGGGATTTAGAGTTCTGAATGAACTGTGGATGCTCTTATGTTGAATGTTGCAACTCCAGTTGGTGCAAGTAATAGAAGAGGAGAAGGACTAGGATATGCTACATTTTTAAGAGCTTGACTAATAGCACCAATTAGATATGACTTTCATGTCCCTATCATTCCTTGAATTATCATCAACAAGGGTGATGCATTTTGATTATTATGGTAGTGTCTCATGATTATGTTGAGTGCCTTTTTTTGTTTTTCACTCAGGGTTGTGTAGTTCATAGGCTGTGGTATTTCATCATGTATGAGACATCTATGTTCTCTCATGCTACTGATGAAGTTCATTGCTTGATTTGTATACATTTCACCACGATATTCATTACACCAATTTGCTTGTCTATCAAAATCTCTCCTTCCCAACATATTTATTTCAAAAACTTGTATATTTTGACCATGATGTAGTCCAGATAGTATTTCCCATTCATGCTCGGTAGTATTTCTTTGAAGAGCTTCATTATCTTCAATTTCAGCATCACTGATGTTTTCATCATGTTCTTCAATTTCTATTCATTCCACGTGCCAAGGGTTATAATGGAATGACTCCCATTTTTTTCTTATTGAATCATCATCATGACCAATATCTCTTTCCACATCATGAAAAGGTTTGTACAACAATAATTTTGAATAACAAAAATCGGTCCATTTATCTGACTCACGTGGAGGAATGGATAAAAACTTAGGACATACTCTAACAATAGCTGCTTTTTGTCTTGGCTCCCATTTGTTATCTCTCCTTCTTTTGGGATTATATATCCACGATCTGGTTGCATCAATTAGTGTAACACCTTCCATAGACAAAGGCCTTATTTTATATCCTTGAATGAAAGATGTTGTTTGTTCTTCATTATTTTCTTCATCATTTACACTTACAGGTTTGAACACCTCACGTGACACATTTAGATTGATAAACCTTCTACTACTCTCTACCAATGGAAGTTCAAGTAGCATGTGGCATGTCTCTTGAGCTCCAATGTCTCTTTCTATGACAGTCTCAGTCAAAAGTCTTCTATATGCTTTTGCAGTCAAATCATCTGGATTTTCCATGTTTGTAAGACGCATCAACATCTGTTGGTATGTTTTTGAACTTTTTTTTCTTTTGTTGCATACTTTGCAATATATTTGATTACAACATGTTTGGAAAGAATAGGTTGCCAATCTATATTTTCTCTCCACAATTACAATATGTAACAATTGTGTGAGTTTACTCTATCATCATTCCTAGTTGGCTCAAATTTTTTTCACGTGTTTCTATGTCTTCATATAATTTGGATCCCTCCAAATTTAATGGCCAAGGAGAATTATACCTAGATTATGAATATGAATAAGTAATGCACTTTAGTAGTTTAGAATCATATTACATTTGCTTTGAATATAAATATTTTAACTTATGAAATTGTTACCTACAAACCATTGTTCCTCCTTTTTTTCATAGGCATGCAACCTCCCTACAGACCATGTGTCTCTCTATAGAATTTAGTAGCTCTTCATAGTCATGATCAACATCTTTTTTTTTATTCAAGGGGTAAACGCTTTTGACTGGAGCTATGAACCAGATACAACCATTCAACAATACCACCCCAACAAGGTTTGAACCTTGGTGGCAAGAACAACAATGCCATCAATAAACCATCACACCATGCCAATACCGGCATAGTCATGATCAACATTTATCTCTGCAAGTTGTCTTGTATTTTTTAGACATGGATGTTGAGGAAAATTTAGGAATGCCTACAATTGGATATACAAATAAATTGATTAGTTATGTGATAAACTACAAATCGTTTATGACATATATGATATGCGTATGTTTTACTATTTTGAACATGCCTAGATATTTTGCTAATGTGGATCTTGTCTAGGATTCCATGCTTAAACAATAGAATGGAAATATCTTTTTGCACTTTTTCGTTGGTCTTGATTTGACCAATCCAAGTTTTCCATATTTGGTGCTCCATATATCCAAATGAATCCATGCACATGTGGTGAGCCCCTGTGTTGCCACTCATATCTAGACCAAAAATCCCAAATTTCATTCCTTTTTCTAGTATTTATGTTATGAACATTTAATGTCTTAAATGCATGTACTGTGTGACTATATGAGGATAGTTTTAAATAACATTTTGTTTTCACCATATTTGAGCCTCCTGTGGAGTAGTTGGCAATGTTCTTGGCATTAGTGCATGAAAATCGGGCCAATACATATCTGTTGCACTCAAAGTGAAGAATATTGTAGGAGAGCCTATTTGATGAAGCATGTCAATCAATTATGCACGACATTGTGTCCAGTATGACCGTGTAACCCTCAATGTTGTTCCAAATCGCATTAACCTATCAGCTAGATGGGACTGTGGCATGTTTTCCATATGTTGACGCAACTCGTTGATGGTGATTGGCATGTCTTGAAAGCTTCTTTTGAAAAATACAGTTGAAGAATTTTGTGCACATGGTATCTCATTATCATGTTCATCATAAAATATTGAAATCTTGGATGTAAACAAAAATGATGGTCCCTATAACACAATAAATGCTTAACAAGTTCATGTAGATGCAATCTCCTCATTTGTGGTTCTAACCAATCACATTTACCATCAAGGAACAATGTTGGGAATGCCATATCAAGTAATCCTAGAGTGACATATTCATTGATAGGAGATGAACCAATTCCTGGCCAATCAATCAATGTTGCTGAATTTGCATCAAGGTTATTAACCCATGCCTGAATCAATTCCATTTCTCTTTGAGCATTAGGTGGCATAGAAGCCATTGATGTAGTGTGCTCAATTTTATTTCCTTGATCCATTTCCATGATTGGACCCACAAATAAAATTTCATTTGAATCATAATCAAATTCCATATGCATTGTTTGTAATTTGTTGAATATATTTTCATTAGAATTTCCTATGAGATCATTTAGAGCATTTTCATTGATTCTGACATCTGAATAAAACTTGTCATGGTCTATTTTGTATTTTAATGCCTTATACACATGATCCCTATTCACTGTGAAGTTATAATTTGTTCCACGTTGATCCCTTCTTTGAACAATGATGATTGATAACTCTCTTATTTAATGTGGCAAAAAATTTGAAACATATTCCACATTTTGTGGAAAAATTATTGTGTGTCCTCTGTATTTATACTGACCACCGACTGAATGGGTAACTTATAATATTGGACTAACACGTGCAATCAACATTTCTTCTACTTGAGTCAATTTCGCAAGCTCTTCTGGTTGTGGCCCAGGATCCATATTATTTAAAGCTGAAAATCTATGATTCCCTTTCTCTTGATGACATCTATTAAAAACAACACCTTCAGAGGTGTGAAATACTTTCATTCCTAGTTAGCATTCTTGACAGATATAACACATGCCTGGTGTTGTCAAGTTATCTAATTGATGTCGAAATTGTATTTGAAATTTTTTGAAATCATCGTGAAGCATTCCATTTGGGTTTTGTATGTTTCCTTGTACACCTACATTTATCTCATCTTGTAATGTTACTTTTGCCCTTTGTCTAACATAGCTTTCTCTTTCAACTTCATTGTTTTTTTTTCTCTGTTCTTCCCTTTCAACATCTGTCATTTGTTCCCGTCATCATCTTCTATATTCTCTTTGATATTGTTTTCTTTGCTCCTTTGATTCAAAATTCAATCTCGGTCGCACCATATCTAGAAAATAATTGAAGTTGGATTTGTAAAATAGATGTTTTTCAATGGTAAATCTACTTTTCTTTTGAATGAATTTCATTTAATATGAAAGACTATTGCAATTGAAAGGTTCTAAATAGAATACAAATTTACATGACTATTAAATAAGAAGTATAGTTGAAGTATAATTAGACAAATAAATTAACTTATCAAACTAATGAAAATTTCTTCCTTTTTTTTATTTAAAGATTAGAAATTAACTAATTCAATTAAAGGTATGAAATTAATATATGTAATGTACGTCGAGAGATATCCTTTAAGAAATAATTAATTCATCACAAAGAAGAAAAAGCAAACATAAAAAATTCATCACAAAGAAGAAAAATGAAACCTTTATTGTGCTTTGGATATTGGTCCTTGAAAAAATGCACTCATTATTGTGATCTTGTGACTATTTATATATCAAGTAGGGCATGCACATCCAAAATATATGAATAGTCTTTTGCAAAAGTAGACATCAAAGTCTATATGAAAATATTGTTCATAAGACTAAGTCAATCATGGTTGCCACCAACATACAACATATATGAACAATTTATTTACAAAATAGACATGAAAGTCTAAATCAAAATGTTGTTCATAAGAGTGAATCAACCATGGAACAAATCTCTATATGGTTCACATGTATCTACCCTAATTATCATACAAGTACAAAATAAATTATTCAATAGCACTTTTTGCAACTCTCGGTTCCTCATATTGCTTGGCATAATAAAGTTCTCTTAAAAAACCAGAGAATTCTGCAACTTTCTTGCATGTTGTATGTAATTTGCGGGAAATGTCTTCCATTTCATCAATCTCTTGTTGTTCTACTCCACGTGCAAGCCATGCAGCATAATGGAGTTCTCTAATGATTTATTTTGAATGGGCTTCAATTGATGTGTACAACTTGTCTATTGGACTTTGCACATGTGTGTTTGAATTTGTTGACTCCTCATGGGCTTCTAGCTGTTGGATTGATGGTTGGCTAGAAGGAGATTCAGTGTGGGTAGCCATTATCTAAACAATAAATGAAACTCATAAATAAGTAACAGGTTAAAAAACCAGAGAATTCTACAACTTTCTTGCATGTTGTATGTAATTTGCAGGCAATGTCTTCCATTTCATCAATCTCTTGTTGTTCTACTCCACGTGCAAGCCATGCAGCATAATGGAGTTCTCTAATGATTTATTTTGAATGGGCTTCAATTGATGTGTACAACTTGTCTATTGGACTTTGCACATGTGTGTTTGAATTTGTTGACTCCTCATGGGCTTCTAGCTGTTGGACTGATGGTTGGCTAGAAGGAGATTCATTGTGGGTAGCCATTATCTAAACAATAAATGGAACTCATAAATAAGTAACAGGTTATAAATATATGTATGATTCTAAGTTGTATAATTTTTTTGTATGATTTTCAATTGAATTTTCAAAGCTAACAAGACTACAAAGAGAAGTGTAAGCAAATTGTTGGTATAAAATTTATTTTAATGTAGGAGGTTGGTGAGTTATAGATAGAGATGGTAGTAGTGGTACTAATGTTCAGAAAGCTTCATAAGATAATTAATAATCATAGAAATTTTGAACGAAATTGTAATTTCAAAACTTTTGCTAGCAATATTGAACAAATAGTCAACTTTAGTGTCATAGGAGTACATGTAGTGTAATTGCAAGCTTGGAACCAAAGGTTGACCAACCTCATGTCTTGTACTTGGAGTTAAAGTTACACATAAGTACTTTATTTATCAATAACCTTTGCATAAATATTTTCTTTATTGTCAACATTTGCATAAGGGTTTTCTTTAGGGTGTTAGAGGTGTCTAATCCTCAGATTCGTCAGAACTTATTATAATTATTTTAGGAGGAGATTGAACACGTAGGTTCTCCTCGTCATTATTTTGTCTCTTTATTGGAATATTACTACTGCCTTCACTTGGTATCTGATGGGTTTGAGGTAGTTTCCTGTCCAAGTCTGCTTGTATGCTAGTAGTTGCTTTCTCGGACCACTTGATTTCCACCTTCACGTCACGAATCCTTTGCATAGCATGGGAAAAGGTCTCATTTTCCTTCAACCATCCTTCACCCTCAACATTCGTCCCCTCTACAGACTTGGTCAATGCTTCTTGGTCCTTCTTACATTGTAAATAGCGGGTGTTCCCTATCGACTTACAAGCAGTTTGTTTAGTTCATACTATGTCTGGCATAGAAGGTTTGACATTAGTAAATTACAAGTGTCAAAAATCCTCTACAATTCAATGTGTGTAGAAAATTAACATGATCATTTGGTCTTAACAATGATGAAAAAAAATGAACATGATCATTGCACATCTCCTTTATAAGTATTGTTTTTGTAATTGCCACCCACCAAAATGGTGGTTACGAAGACAATATGGATAATGGAGATGTCAAAGGTTGGATCCTTTCTTCTTTATGTACAACATTAACAATTGTGAAGATAGGATTTTAGTGGCTGCAACGGATACTCCATCACCTCAATAAATCGTTATAGACACCATATACCAAGTACTAACTCCACATCACAACTTTGGCAATAACTAAAGCATCAAGATTCAAGAGCTTTGGCAATAACTAAAACATCAAGATTCAAGACCTTTGTGAAGAAGAAGACATGAAGCTTGGCATGATATGAATCTAAGGGTTGAAGGCACAATCCAGCCACCTCTTAGGCAATGGGAGAATTATAGTAGGGGAGAAAGATATTAAAGGTGAATACATGTGTTAACTATCTGAGTTAACTTATTCAAAAAGACTAATACGAATATGCAGATAATCTCAAAAAGGATGCCAACACAAGAATACTATACATGCAAGTAATTGAAATTAGAATGCCTTGAATTGGGCTAGAAGCATTTTTATTTTTAAATGAAGTTGAGTCCTTATAGCGAGACTTAATAGCTTCTTGTCAGTAAAATACAAGAAAGACCAAAAAGAAAGATGAAAATAGCTAAAGAAACCAAGTAGGCTTATAAAAATTAAATTTATTCAAATGAACATAACGTCAAATTGCACATTTACAAGGAAAAATAATAAACCAAAAAAATCGCTAATTGGTTTATTGTGTAATGTCAAGGGGTGTCTTAATGGTTCGATGAAAATTAAGATGCCTATGCGAACACTCAAACTCATGTTTCAAGCATGTAGAATGTGACATGTTTGGATTCAATTAGATTTGATGAGATAGTTCGACAAAGACACCAAAAAGCATAAGACATAAAGATTGGCCTACAGAGTCTTTTCTCATAAATCATACAATATTACATTTACATTTCTTTCAATTTTTTCATGCAAATAAGTAAATGAAATCAAAACTTCCTTTGATTTCCTTTGTCCAAATTTAAAATGATCAATTGTGTGCTAATTAAATAGTGCTAAGCGATTGATACTTTATTTGAAATATGTATAAGTGGCATTTATTCATTTCTCGCTAGGGAAAGGTGGGATTTCCTTTCAAAATACAATTCTTCTAAATTCTAGCATTTGGCCATTTAACATACATTGTTTTATGTGAGTAGGAACAATATGAACCAACTAATTAAAATGCACTATCAAGACCATCTATTTAACCTGTAATCAACTATTCTATTCTATTTTACCTCTTAACAGAGGTTCATAGTTCAAGCATAACAAATTTCAACACAATTGTTGAAGATACATGTAATTTTTTGATATGGATTTGGGCATAAATACCTATACTTAGAGACTCATTGAAATGCCAACCGAAAGAGTGCAGAATATGCTTTCTATAGAGATCTGCAAATAGATAGAATTTCAACTCAAGCCTTATTCAACCAATTTCAAAATAGTAAAATTTTCATGGTTGCAGAAATAGAAGCTTACCTGTGCTTGTTGTATTTCTAAAGATGTAGCTGGTTCAAGTATTTGGGGACGACTTCCTCCTGTTGAAGTAAAAATTAATTATCCCCTTTGCTAGTCAAAAGAGGCCTTTATAGTTTTTACTCTAAAAGGAAGAAATCAAATATTATTATCTTTTTCTATTATTATTTTTTATGTGTGCATAATTGTGATTATATCTATCTAGCGGCATTTCCTTCCAAATAAGAAATAAATATTTTTATTAACAAATTTTATAATTGAAATACAAAAACTTAAAATTAACCAACTAAATAATCTTGGTTACTTTATTATCTAATATTGGAAATGTTGAAGAAACATAAGTTTCAAATTAACTCACCTTAAAGAATGGAAGAGTCCTCTGTTGTTGGGTGCAAAATTGATGAAAAGATTGGCTCAGTGAAGAAAGACTACAATCCTTGGAAGATGGAGTAGAAATTAGTCAAACAAATTTAAACAAAAAATATGAATTATAATATTTCAAACATTTAGATTTGAAGAAATTTATATATAATAATTAAAATGAAAAATAAAATGAAAACATGTAAATTTCATAATACCATTATAACTCAATATAGAACAAATCTCCATTTGAAACCCTAAGAATTAATAAATATAATGAAGAAATTTATATTTAATAAATAAAATGATAAATCAAATGAATAAAATCTAAATTTCATAATACATGGTAACTCGACAAATATAACAAATTTGCCATGTATTATGAAATTTAGATTTTATTCATTTGATTTATCATTTTATTTATTAAATATAAATTTCATAATAAGTTAAAGAGGAGGAATGTCAAATACCATAGGCCCAAAAAAAATTTCTCTCCATAAATCTGTACACACCTTATTGAGTATTATTCGGTCTGAAGATAATTGTACTTGTTGAAAGATTTTGATACCTATCACCGCGGATTAATGCAAGTACCCACTTGAAGGGAGACTGTAATATAAACTTGGCTAACATCTAGCTTTATAAATAGTTGGTTTTTAGTTTGATGCCAAAATAAAAATTAAAAAAATCCTTAAACTAATTAAAAGATAAAATAAAATATTCTTTTAAGTAAATAAAATAGTTTTAAAATAACTTATATGAAAAAAAAACTCTTCACTAAATAAAACCAAACAATAAAATAATAAATAAATAAAATAAAATGACTTTGAAAGAAATAAAAATAACTCTCCAAAATAAAATAATTATTAAATAATAAAAAAAAACTCAAGCTTATCTTTATGAATATTTATAAATAAATGTATGTGTATATATATATATATATATATATATATATATATACATATATATATATATATATATATATATATATATATATATATATTGAGTTGTTTAATTTATTTAAGAGTTGTTTTATTTATTTCATAATTTTTTAATTTTTACTTTAAACCTATTTAAAAAATTATTTTATTTATTTAAGAGATATTTTATATTTATAGTTTTTTAAATATATGTTTGTTGTGTTTGAGTTTTTTTAAAATAAAATAAAATGACTTTAAAATTGTTGATACAATAGTATATATACTTTTTCATATTTTAGATCTATTTAATAATTAATTTAGATTTATTTATCAATAGTTATTTTGTTTTACTTTACAACTATTCAAGAATAATATCCCCATCACTCAAGAGTTTTCTTTTTTTTATAATTATTTTATTTACTTTAAATAACTATAAAAAAATTAAACATATAAAATAATAACAATCAATAGTTAGTCCAAGACGTTTCCTATATGAACCCTGAATTATATTAAAAAAGATTATCAATTTATAGAAGAAAACTAATATCAAATAAATAATATCACTACTTTAAAAAGCTAATTTAAGTTAATTTTTTCTCACAAGTCAAATAGACTACTTTAAAAAGTTTTTTTTTTTTTTTAAAAGTTATATTTTCCTAATGAAACAAAGGATAAACATATAGACTTTGTATTGTTTCAATTGTTTAATTTTTAAGATTTTTTTTAAAATTAATGTAATTGTATTTTTTTAAATTACTAATAAATATATTATAGATATTATATCTACTTTCTATTTATATTAATTATAATGGTTCAACTTGATAACATTCAATGCTATTAGGTGGGTGGATGAGTGGACGCCACTCCACAATTACTTGTGTGGAGTGGTTGACGTGACAAAGGGTTACGTGGTGTAGTATGGAGGGTGAGTTGGAACTCATGTGGCTTGTTTCGCTGGCAATCACTATCATGGTATTTACGCAAATAATTAAAGTGGTCTTTTCATTGGGCAATTCACATGCTTCATGCCTAATGACATACGATGGTGGTAGGCACCGCTCACAAGGCACTCATAATTGTGTGGTATAGATCTCCATTTTGTATAATCAAGGAATTTAGTGAGTTGGATTTTTTACAATCTATTGGTATTTTCGCTTGTTGAGTATGGGTTAAATATAGCAAATTTTCTCATTTTGGCATGGTGAGGTTTATTCTGTAGGTTTCTTTGAAAGGTTTAGAAATCGATGACATGGACACTCCAGTTCAACTTGTCAATAGAAAGCGACAAATGGCCTTTCTCAGCCCTGTGACGTCGCTCAGAATGATTTAGATAATCTGTCATCTCGATTATCTTATGTTTGCAGCGATTAAATGCATCATGGGGAAGGGTTTCATGGCGGGATCCAAAGGTTACAGGTTGGAACCAAACATATCCTCGAGGGTTTTGGTGGGCCTCTTGGATATAAAAGTCCCTAAGGTAGAGGTGGAGGTGATAATGCAGCGACTGTTTAGGAAGGATTTGCTAGTCAGGTTGGAGGAGACTTTGGCAACGGCTTCCCAGGGAATTGGCATTCCACGCTCATGTGACTTGGGGCTTGTGGTAGACTCGGATGAGACAATCAAATTCTATCCCTTCTTGCTATATTTTCATGGTCTAGAGCTGAAAGAGAATCACATATTCACGGTCACTGGTGTGGAATTCCTGAGGAAGAAATATCGTCTGATGGTGGTTCAAAATGCCTCATGGAAATACAATTCAAGGTCTTTTCGTAGAGTAATGTTTAGTAATTTGTCTATGTGAAAATGTAATAGTGTCTATTTGTTTGTTGGGTGTGTATGGTTTCTAAGTAGGTAGTTTCAGTTCAGGGTGGCTAAGGCCATAGTTTAGTTTCTTATATATGCTTCGATGGATAGTTCTCAATGGTTTGGGTTTAGTGGAATTTTGATGCAGATTTGGACCTTGCATGGCCAATTTTGGGGGGTTTGATAGTACTGGTAAAAAATGTTGATGGTCATCCTTTGCTCCACAATCCTTGGGCATGAAATGTAAAATCCATTTTTGAAATATCAATATAAACTACATCTTACCTATGAAAAAAATATTCAATGCTATTAGAAAATTGTAAAATTGATACTTGATTATATTGTTATTTTTTTATTGCTAATGCATAGAAAAAGAAAATCCATGTGATATCTATTGAAAAATGAGGTGTTTTCTTAGCTTAATACTCTGTAAAATTTTAATATTGTTGATCTAAGTAAGTCTTTTCTTTGTTACATATATTCTTTGTGGATGATTATCTTGATTAATCCATTTTATTGTTGTAGAATGTAGAGAGAAGTTGATAGAAGAACTAGACAGGATATTAGAAAGATCACATTGAAGATGTACAAAGGAGAAACCCTTCTCGAAAAACTCCACTCAAGAATTATTATTCTATTATTCAATCAATTCCCAATAGCTCCAATTCTTGCTTGAGAATGCTTCTTCTCTGGTTTCTTTACTCAATCTTCTTCACACTTGGTGCAATAATGAGATATAGAGACAATATGCAACCTTGTAATCTCCAAATGGTGATAATTACAATGCACAAGCTCAAGCCCTTGAAAAGGTACGCCATATTCCTTCAAGTTGAGTTATTCAATGAAGACTAAAGCTTACAACATGTGCTTTATGCATTTGGGTGTCCCAAACTGAAGCTACAACTTCTCCTTCACTTCGGTGATAATTCCAAAGCTCTTCCTCAAAGTTGGCACCCTTAAGTAATCCTACTTAACTGAGCCTTCAAAAATATCTTATCATGCATGAGGTAAATCCGAATAAAAGCAATCTTGGGTGCCCAAGTTTGTCTCCAAGTGCTTTGGTGAAGTTAATCAAATAAACATTTACTCAACAATTCATTCATGCAAGAATGGTCATCCCCCTTAATCGAGGTAATCCTATTATCTCAATATACAGTCCAAGTTAGCCATGCATTCCAAGCACCAAAGCTAACTACATGCAACTCAGCAAAATAACTACAATATGCACTTCCTGTGTATGCAATCAAGATAACTAAACCGGAATCCAAATCAATTGAACTCAACGGAACTGAACCGAATCGAACGGGATTCTCAACTAAACTAAACTGAACTGGAACGGAATTCGAACTGGAACTAAACTTAATCGAATTCCCTGCTGCAGTAAAACATCAAATCCTACCTCCTAGGATCTTTTCATGCATTCAAAAGTGTTAACTGTTACTCCATATAGTTAATTGAACACAAGGTGAGTTTCACCTTACCATGTGGGTGTCCCATGTGCCCCTATTATTTAGGAACTCACTATGGATGCCCTCACATGCTTCTTACATTTAGAATTAATTACAAATTTCAATAATCATGATTATTTCATCAAATATTAATCTCATCCTAATCTTAGTGTTATTGAACACATTCCAAGAATCTAGGAGATACATGAAATAATTAATGTTTAGGATTTGCAATTGAATGGCAACCTATTTCCAACATTCTCCCACTTGACATTATACATTGAAATTATTCTAAACAAGGAATAATAAAAATTATAAGTGACTCAAGGCCAATGCATTTTGCACCAACTAATCAAACTATGCTAACTTCAAATGCAACCGTGATAATCATGAAGCTCTAAGCAAAAGGATTAAAACCAAGAGAACTTATATGTATGTAGTTTCATAAGCATAATCTGCTATAACATTAATTAAAGTGTTAACTTTCAATTAATACCTTCCTAATATCAACCAAACCATTACCTTTCCCAAGCCTCTATATCCAAACCACCTCTTTAGAGGCATGCTAAACCACCAAGTGTGTTGAATTCGCATTCAACCAAGGTGTAGGCTCCTCGGTCTTTCCTGTTAAAAAAACTTTTCTTACAAGTAACCATTCCAACAAATGTCTCTTACCATAAGAGAACTCTAGCCTCACCTATTTCTCCAAGTATCCATGAGGACCTGTAACCAACCAATCCATGCCAAACTCCAAATACAACACAACACTTTCATGAAGTAATCAAGAAAATGATTAATGTACCCAAAACTTAAGAGAACTACACAAGATCATTGTCAAAGCTTCAATCATGAATCAGGAACATAAACATGAAATCCATGATCTAACCAAACCATCTCCTCTTAAGAGATCACACACACCATAACATACTTATACATCCTAGTCTCAAGAGAACCATGTAATATGCCAAACTCTAAACTAGTATCAAGAGTATAACATGACATCATAACAAATACACTCTAAACCAAGAACAAACCATATCCCCAATCACATGAAGA